>QGOB01001549.1:0-20493 GCA_003313055.1 Termitomyces sp. MG145
AAGCAGGTAGGAGTAGGTACAGAATGGGTGGGGGATGGGTTGGTCAGGAAACCGGGGGACGGGAGGAGGTACGGAACAGGAAGTAGAAATAGAGAGAAAGAGATACAGGACAGTAGATAGAGAAATGGAGGAGAGATACGGAACAGAGAGATGAGTCATGGAATGGAAACATGAGGCATGGAGACGAGAGACAAGAGACAAGACAAGAGAGAAATAGAGAGAGGCAAGAGAATAGATTGAGATAGAGACAGAGACAGAGAATACAGAGAATACAGAGAACTATGGTTAATATCAAGACTACCTGACTTGTATGCTACCCTAGGGTTTATGTACTATCCTTCCGCTAAGTCCTGGGCAGGATGCTAGCCTGGGATCGTAGCATCTGATTCCTCCGGCTAAGTCCCAGAACCGGCTTTCAGCCCTGGGGTTGTGATAGTTGTCGGGGCATGCTGGCACAGGTTGCGGTGGTCTTGCGGCAGGCGGGTCAGTGGTCGGGGTGCATGGTGGTGGCGCCCATCGCACCACAGAAGCAGGTGGCTTGGTGACATGCCGACGGTTTGTGGGAGGAATGTTGTGAAATGTTATATGATGGCTGGGATGCCAGGAGTCTGGGTGTGTCCGGTGACAGGGAAGCCTCAGTGATGTGTTGGCCAAGATGCCGGGGTTTGGTGATGGCTGGGCAGGTGTTGCTGATGCAGCATTGTGGAGTCGTTGGCAGTCCCGGAGGTGCGCAAGGGGTGCGGGGGAGGTGTGTGCTAGAGCGGGGGTAGCGTATGAGGATCCGGAGGTGGCAGGGTTGTGACATCCATGCTGAGGATACCCTTGCCAAACCCAAAACAGAGGAGCAAATCTTACATGAAGTAGTCCCCCCCAAGTACCACAAGTTTGCCAATGTCTTCTCCAAAGGAAGCACCAAGGAACTTCCCCCTCACCAATTGTATGACCATACAATTGACCTCAAAGAGGGTACTTTGTCCCCATTTGGCAAGGTCTACAATATGTCTGAAGTGGAGCTCTGCACCTCAAGGACTACCTTGACAAAATGCTTGGCAAGGGATTCATCCGACCCTTGAACTCTGCCACTGGAGCACCTGTACTGTTTGCAAAGAAGAAGGACAGCTCCCTCCAACTCTGTGTTGACTACTGGAGACTCAACAAAGTCACCAAAAAGAACCGGTACCCCCTCCCCCTCATCAGCAATCTGGTCGACTGTCTCTGCAGTGCCAAAATCTACACCAAAATAGACCTCTGGTCAGGTTACAACAATGTGTGCATAGCTCTGGGACACAAATGGAAAACCGCCTTCCACACCTGGCTATGGGCTCTTCAAGTACCTCATCATGCCCTTTGGAATGACCAACTCCCCCACTACCTTCCAATACTTCATGAATGACATCTTCCACAACATGAGCAATGTCTTCATGATCATGTACCTTGACAACATCCTCATTTACTCAGACTCCCTTGACAACCACCAGAAGCACATGCGCCAAGTCCTGGAACGCCTCCAGAGACATCACCTCCATGCCAAACCAGAGAAGTGCACCTTTCACGTTACAGAGGTAGAGTATCTGGGTGTGATAGTCTCCTGGGACAGAGTGTGTCAAGATGCAGGCCATCCTCAACTGGCCACCACCCTGGAACGTCAAGGAGGTACAGTCCTTTCTGGGCTTCACTAACTTCTACTGCCGGTTCATAGATAACTACTCTGGCATTACAAAACCCCTCAACCAACTCACCTGGAAGGACACTCTGTGAAATTGGGACAGCAAGTGCCAGAGCATATTTGAACTTCTCAAATCCATCTTCACCTCTGCCCCAATCCTCTGGCACTACAATCCCTCCCTCCCCATCATCTTGGAATGTGATGCTTCCAACTACGCCATCACCAGCATCCTCTCGCAGATGGACCTCAGCAGCAGCAAGCTCCGCCCCATCGCCTTCTACACATGCTCAATGATCCTGGCGGAGCTCAACTATGACATCTACAACAAGGAGCTGCTCGCCATAGTCAAGGTCTTCAAGCAATGGCAGGCCTACCTCGAAGGAGCACCCCACCACATCCAAGTCTACTCCAATCACAACAACCTCCAGTACTTCACAACCACAAAACAGCTCAGCCACTGCCAAGCCCACTGGTTGGAGACCCTCCTGGAGTATGACTTCACCATCCACTACCACCCAGGCCACCTGGGAGCCAAACCCAATGCTCTTACCTGATGACCGGATGTCTACCCAAAAAAGTCGTTTGAGGCAGAGCGGAACTCCTTTAACCACCAAGTTGTCATCCCCTCTGAGCACCTTCACACCATGCTGATTATGAATAAAGAAGGAATCCTACACCAAATCTGCAACTGCACCCCTGGACCCCTTCTTCACTCAGCACAACCCCCAGAACACTCCGGAAGGTGCCCTGCTGACCCTGTCAGCCTTCACCCTATCCCCTAACAACTCCCTCCTCCTCCAGGACAGTCAAATCTATGCCCTAGACCACAAAAAGATATGCCTCAATATCCTCCAACAACATTACAACCATAAGCTGTGGGAACACCTGGGAATCTATAAGACTGTTCAGCTCATCTCCTGGACTTACTTCTGGCCTGGACTCAAGCACAACGTCACCTGGTACATCCAAGCCTGTGAACCCTGCCTCTGGGCCAAAGTCCCCTGTCATCAGCCCTATGGCCTCCTCAAACCCCTCCCCATCAGCCGCCACCCCTGGTCATTGATCTCCCTGGACCACATCATTGAACTCCCCAACTCCGATGGCTTCAATGCCATTCTCGTGGTAGTTTGCCACCTCACAAAACAAGCCATCTTCATCGCCTGCCGCACCATCAACAACACCCTGGAGTTCACCTGGATCTTCCTCAAGCATGTGTTCTCCAAGCACAGACTCCCCAATGACATCATCTCCGACCACAGCCCCCTCTTTGTCTCCCAATTCTGGCAGTCCCTGTGCAAGGCCCTGGAAATAAAAACTAATCTATCCACTGCCTATCATCCAGAGACTGATGGACAGACCAAGCATGTAAACCAGACCTTGGAGCAAACAGGATCACTGGGCATGTCTAGGAAGCTGCCACGGTGTCCTTGAGCTGTTGAATGCATGCTTGGAGGTCCTGCACCTCTCCCGCCTGGGCATTGACAACCCCCATGGCTGTCTCCAGCTTCCACCTCATTGTGTCCCGCTTCCTCTGTGTCCTCTGCAATTCTGCCTGCAACCCCTCCAACTCAGTACTTGCCCAGGCCTCCAGCTCCTGCTTTGCTGCATTACGCTCCCTCTGGACCTCCCGCAGCTCCGCATCCCTCTGGGAAATCTCCTCCATCAGAGCCTGCATTCGTTGGCGCATTGCTACCTTCACTGCTGGCACCTCACGAGTCACTGGGGAAGCAGGGCCCCCCATTTGTGGGGAGTACACGTGTATCCCAGGGGAACCTTTGGGGGCACTTGGGGGGCTGACCCAATGGAGAGGATACCCATCATTTACTGGGGCCAACCCCTGACAACCTCTGCACTCCTTGTGGCGGCCCTACCTTCACCACCACCCTGGACCCCATGCCACTTTCTCTGGACTCTCAACAACCCCCCATGGACACCCAGACCTTGCCCCCAACTTAGGGGTTACCACCATCCAGGCCAAGACCCACTCCATGCCCCACCCCTGCTCCTCCATGACACAAGTTGCCTTCCAGAGCTGTGACACCAAGCACCTCTTGTGGCAGGCCCAGCAAGCCTCACATACGGAGGAGTCTTGTTGCGACCCTGCCTCCGGAGCAGTGAACTTGCAGGGGTCTCCCCAACAAGCACAGAAGGTACACTGAAGGAACCCAGATCAGCTCCAAAATCTGTGACAGTGGGGGGCCACCTACCAAACCACGTTTCTGACACCACACAAGAGTCAGGGGGCCCTGGACCCAGGCCAACACCTCTGTCACCTGCTCTGGTGTCGCTACCTCCTGGGGGACCCAACGTCCTGGAGATAACACCTGAGCAGTGGGGGGAGCTGACTGCGACACCATTACCTCTGGGTGGGGCAGGACTTGCCAGGATGGGCCTGCCCCTGGAGTTTTCATTGACACCTCTACACCTGAGTTAGCGCTGGACATTGAGGGAACACCCCCACTCATGTTGATGGAGCATTGCCAACAGCTCGCATGCATCCCAACATTGGTCAAAAGCCGCCTGATGCGCCTCATATTGCTCTCAAGATGCCATGTGGTTATTGTTGGAGGAGGGGGGAGTGGGAGGGCCTGAGGAGGAATTGGAGGATGATATGGGAAGAATGGGGAACTAACCCTGGTGAGCCCTCCTTTTTATCCTCCCAGGACAGCTTCTGGATGGCCGCCACACAACTTCGACATCAATTCCAATGACTTCTGGGTCAGCACTAACTTTGGGTTTGAATTCCCATGGCACTGCCACTGCAGCTCCCATCTCAAAGGGTCTCAATGCTGAAAGGGGGGTAATGTCACGACCCTACCAATTCTGGACTCTCATACACTGCTCTGACCCCGACACACATCTCCCCCACACCTCCCACACACCTCAAGGACCTCACAAGGCTGCATCAGCAACACCCGCAGCCATCTCTGGACAGACCCTCGGGCATCACCAAACCCCGGCACCTCGGCCAATATGTCACTCCAAGGCTTCCCTGTCACCGGATACATCCAAACCACCAGCATCCTGACCATCACATAACATTCCTCCCATGAACCATCGGCATGTTACCAGGCCATCTGCTTCTGTAGCGTTGACAGGCACCACTACCACACACCACAACCGCCAACCTGCCCTATGCAAGGCAGCCATGGCCCATGCCAACATGCCCCGACAACTGCCACAATCCCGGGACTTAGCTGGAGGATAATCAGATGCTACAATCCTGGGCTGGAACCCTGCCCAGGACTCAGCAGGAGGGTAATATATAAACCATAGGATAGCTTATAAGTCAAGTAGTCTTGATATTCACCATAGTTCTCTGTAGTCTCTGATTCTGTTTTGGTCTAGTTTTATGTCTCCATCTCTCTCTTGTCTTGTCTCTCATATCTTGTCTCCACACCTTGTACTTCCGTTCTGTGACTCGTATTTCTGTTGCGTATCTCTCCTCTATCTCTCTATTTCCTGTCTTGTATCTTTCCCTCTCTATCTCTATCTCCTGTTCTGTATCTCTTATCGTTTCCCGGTTTCCTGATCAATCTATCTCCTATCTGTTCCATACCTATCCCTATCAACTTCCAAACCTATTCCCATTCCCCAAATCAATACTATCTTCCCATTCCCCATTCACCCCTCCGCTAAAAGCCCCAACTCCCTGAACTTGTGCTCCTCAACCCAGAGCACTCTCGACTTTGCACATGTCACTGCTTGTACCCCAGAGCATCCTGACTTCATCCCAGGCCACTTATAGCTACACCGGAGCTTCCAAGAAGCCCCAGACCTGTACTTGGCCTCCTGAGCTTGCCTAGTAAGGACTTGCTAGTATAGCTGAGCCCCCATCGTCAGCAGGACCTGACATTCCCATGTTTTCCGGTTTCTGAGGAGTTGTCTGCCTGTTATGCCTACAGTTTTCAGCACATAGTATGGTTTGTTTTAACCAGGACTTATGACCTTTAGACATAGAGTCATATCACCACCTCCATTGCTCCTGCCATCATCATCCGCTTAACAAAAGATTTAGGATACTGACCAGACCGTTAGAAAACAAAAAAACTTACAAAGTGCTTGTTGAAGGGCCTCATCCAGGCCTCCTCTTTGTATTGGGCATATAATGCCTGGCATTTGTCTCCCACCGCCTCCTGCTTGGGCTACTCTATACTGCTTTCTCCTGCCAACTTGAACCAATGAAGGAAAGTCGACAGAATGGAAGTCACTGCCACTTGTGGATTTGTTGAGAGGAGCATGCACCCTATCACTAAAACCTTGGGCACCTTCTCCAAAAACTCCTGCGCTGCCACAAACCATGCAAAGGAAGTTGCATAATTGAAGAAAGCGGGAGTCAACATTTTTAAAAGTGCTGGGGATGATGAAGTCCAGAAAGTTGCTAGGATTCTTTTGTAGCTTGTGGTATGGCGCACAGACCACGACCCCCCATATGGACCACAATTAACAATCATGAGACTTTGAGGATTTTTTTTTTGACTGGGGACAGTCAGTTTTTCAGTCAAGGGAAGATGATACAACTCAGTCAGCACTGGCTGCCCAACACCAACAAAACAAATGAAGGACATGACACTGGCATGTGACCACTACCAACCAACTGCTAATGACACCGACCATTACCAACAACTGTCTTAATGGCTGAGACAACCTTGGACAATCCAGCTCCCTCTACAGCCCCCAACCGGCGGCCAATGATCAATTGTAACCGTATTACAGATGACCCAACAATTGTAAATTTATTTTCACTTACAGTTTTCACTTACAATTTTCTTTCTCAATCTACTTACAATTTTCTCATATTACTTACAATTTTCATATTCAATAGCGGCCCCCAACATGTGTTATCACATGCAACCACTACACTTACTATCTTACTGATTTCCCCTTTTGCTACATTACATACCTATAAATACTGCCCTGTCAGTAGCTAATCATCATTGAATTGTACCAGAGGCTAGTCCCCATTTCAGACTACACTTCAGATCTCTTTCTGCTCTCAGTTTGCTACTGGCTGATTTGGGTTTACCCAGTCCAGTCTCCTTTTATTTGCTCAGCTTAATGGTATCATTAAACTTAGCACTTGTTGCCCCTACTAAGCACCATACAGGCACCCTTGTTTTGCCTTTGTTAAGCACCATATGAGTGCCCTAGTCAAGCCTTTGTTAACGCTAGCACCTACAGCTAGCAACTCATATATTTCCATTAACTCCATCTTCACCTCTTAACAACCTTCTGGGTCTTAATCTCACAGATTGAAATTTGATAGCAATCATCTGCTTTTGTGGCATTGATGGCACCACTATTGCGCACCATGACCGCTGACCCCCCCTATGCTAGGCAGCCACAGCCTGTGCCAGCATGCCCCAACAGATGCCATGACCCCAGGGCTGAGACCTTGTCCCAGGACTTAGCTAGAGGATAATCAGATGCCATGATCCTGAGCTGAGACCCTGTCCTGGGACTTAGCAGGAGGATAATATATAAACCATAGAATAACATATGAGTTGGTAGTCTTGATATTGCCTTAGTCTTTGCTTCTGTTCCTGTCTAGTTTTGTGCATCTGTCTCTCTCTCTTGTCTTGTCTCTTATATCTTGTCTCCCTGCCTCATACTTCTGTTTCATGACTCATATTCCCATTCTGTATCTCTTCCCCTATCTCTCTATCTCCTGTCTCATATCTCTTCCTCTCCATCTCTATCTCTAGTTCCATATCTCTTATCATTTCCCAATTTCCTGATCAATCTATCTCCTATCTGTTCTGTACTCATCTCTATCAATTTTCAAACTTACTTCCATTTCTAATTGATCTTATCTTTCCCATCCTCCCTCACCTCTCCATTAAAAACTCCACTTCCTGAACTTGTGCTCCTTGACTGGGAGCACTCCCACCCTTGCACACATCACTACTCATACCCTAGAGCATCCAGACTTCATCCCGAGCCACTCATAGTTGCACTGGAGCCACTGATAAGCCCTGGACTTGTACTTAGCCTCCCAAGCTTGCTGTAAAAACTTGCCAGTGTAGCTGAGCCCCCGTTGTCAGCAGGA
The DNA here is from genome assembly GCA_003313055.1 of Termitomyces sp. MG145. Lineage (NCBI taxonomy): Eukaryota > Fungi > Basidiomycota > Agaricomycetes > Agaricales > Lyophyllaceae > Termitomyces > Termitomyces sp. MG145. The sequence goes on from QGOB01001549.1 coordinate 7,716, forward strand.
CCCGACAGGTAGCATGTGAGGGTCCAGAGTTGGTGGGGTCATGACATTACCCCCATTTCAGCATCAAGACCCTTTGAGACAGGGGCCACAGTGGCAGTGCTATGGGAATTGAATCCAAGTTAGTGCCGAGGGTGGCAGGGAAGGTGCCAGAATGGAAGTCAAAGTTGTACGGTGGCTGCCCAGAAGCTGTCCCAGGAGGAGATAAAAAGGGGCTCACCATGGTTGGTCTCCCATACTTCCCATGCCTTCTTCTGACTCCTCTTCAGGTTCTCCCTCTCCTCCCTCCTCCAATGACAACTGCATGGAGCTCTGGAACCTCTATGATGTGTGCTGGGCAGCTTACAACTGACTCTGAGATGAGCACAAGCTGTCAGCCATGCTCTGTCAATGTAAGTGCGGTATTCCTTCAGCATTCAGAGCTAACTCAGGTATAGAGGTATCAATGCAAACTCTGGGGCTGGTCCGTCCCAACAAGTCCCCCCTCTGTCTGGAGGGAGTGGCATTGCAGCTGGTCCCCAGGGTCCCTTCAGGCATTCCCCTTGGGCAGCGTGTACTGCAGGGGGTTGCAATGCCAGATCAGGTAGCAGAGGCATTGGCCTGGGTCCAAGATTCTCTGACACTTGCGTGGTGCCAAGTGTGTAGTCTGGTGAGTAGTTCCCTTGGTCTGTGAATCCCTAGTTTGAACCTGGAGCTGTCTTAGTGTGCTTTTTGTGCTTGCCAAGGGGATCTGTGCATGTTCATGCCCCCAGAGGTGGGGTCGTGGCGAGACTTGTCCATGGGTGAGGCCTGTCATGCCTGTCATGAGAGTGTCACAACCCTGCCAACCCCGGACCCTCATACACTGCTCTGACCCTGGCACACACCTTCCTCCCACCCTGGACACACCTCCGGGGCCACCAATGACCTCACAATGCTGCACCGGCAACACCTTCGGCCATCTCTGGACAAACCCCTAGGCATCACCAAACTCTGGCATCTCAGCTGACACATCACCCTGAGGCTTCCCTGTCATGGGATACATCCAAACCCCCAGCATCCTGGCCATCACGTAACATTCCTCCTGAGAACTGTTGGCACATCACCAGGCCCCACATCCGCTTCTGTGGCGTCGACGGGCATCACCACCATGCTCCATGCCTGCCAACCCGCCCTATGCAAGGTAGCTGCAACCTGCACCAGCACACCCCAACAGCCACCATGACCCTGGAGCTGAGAGCTGGCCCCAGGACTTAGCCAGAGGATAATCAGATGTCACGGTCCTGGGCTGGGACCATCATGAGGTTAGGATCATGGCAGAAGTATTAACCAGCCCAAGAATACCTGTTTCATCTTGCTCAGGGTCTCAATATCATCGCAATCGCAAGAAAAGACTTGGAAAGCTTGTCCACTAGCCAAGATTTATCTGTACCAGAGCCCTGAGTACAGAAACTCCACAAGAGGATCTTTTGTACATATCACAGACAGCATCCTGCAACCCATGCTGCTGCTACTGATGCTGATGTGACTGAGGCCATTTAGACAATTACTGAAGGTATAGGAGGGAAAGAGAGGTCCAAAATCCGATATCTGATTCAAACTAGCACCACTCACTAAAAACTGGCTGTATTGTCTTGCCATCTTAATCCACTGTAAGTTGTTACATTTGAAGTTTTGTAGTGCCCGTTATGTTAATGTCTCCCAAGTGAACTCATTGTCAGGAGACCCATCAATGTCAAGTAGTAATAGTAGGTATTGTACTTTGATTGTACTTGCGCCCTCTGAGAGACAAAAAAAACTCGTAGCAACTCGTCTCTGTGAAAACGAGGTCTTTTGTCTTTTGAAAGTCGAAACAAACTCCAGATAAGGACAAATCTAGTCCCTAGCCAGTAGTTTTGATGCATCAACGGGTTGATGATAGGGTTTGTTGAGGACGACATGGATGAGAGAAAAATTGCAGATAAATGAATGATGGCCATACGTGTGGGCGTCTTCGAAGGCATGCTATCCTAAAAAAAAAAAACCACGTCTATCTCATGAGTCGACCCAGGTTTGAACTGAGGACCTTCTGTGTGTTAGACAGATGCGATAACCAACTACGCCATCGACCCTGTTCAATCATGAGAAAAATGCAAATCTGATATTCTACTGGGCACAAGTGCGGGTCAATTACCCTAAGAAAATCTAACGATCAAGGAATCCGTACAAGGACGCCCATATGAGGAACTGGAGGCGCGCTGTGCTGAAGATTGCAAGCCAATATTCTTGTGAGCACAAGTGCAGTCGGGTACCATTTATGATCATCCTAGGAATAGAATCTAGCTATGAAGACAAGAACTAAATCCGCACAAGAACGCCCATGTAAAGGAACTGAGAGATAGCCTCAAGGAAGAGAAAGATAACCCGGCGGCGGCGGGCAGCGGGCGGGACAGTCGCTGTGCTTGTTGGATTTGGGCTTGAGACGAGCTGGGCAGATGCGTCGGGGAGGACGACAGAGCGAAGGGAGCGGAGCTGCAGTGGAATGGGTTCAGTGGTTACAGGGGGAAAAGAGGGGGGACATACAAGGAAGAAGGCATTAGCAAGGAAGGCATAGATGAAGAGAATAGTGTTAACGAGGGTTGCGCGGATGAGGAAGGAGGGTATTAAGACAAAAATTACGCTGTGGAGATGTAAGAAAATGAAGTGATGAGATGGAAATTACGAACCCAACAAATTTGTAGCCGCCGTAAGCGACAATGTCAATGACGGAGCCCGAATCAGAGACGTTGAGAAAGTAACATCCGAGTTTGACGAAAGCCAAATCGAGGATGAGGACTGCGAGGCCGCGCGAGAGAGCCTCACCAAGGATTTTGGTGTGGAATTGCTTCGAGATGCCGGCATAGAGGGCACAGAGGAGAATGTATGTCACGAGAGCCATGGAGGGAATGTACAAATCAGGGCTGTTAATGTCCTCGCGAGGACTAGCCCACTCTGCAGTCTGGCCAGACTCGGAACGACGCATGCGACGACGCCAGGCACTGGGTTTCTGGAGCCATGGAAAGAGAACAAGACGGAGTTTGTTGATAACATACGAGTTGGAGACATTGAAGTGGTGCTTGAGGGACGTGGTGGGGAAGAATGTGCCAAAGTTGCGCTGGACGTAGTCGTGGCCGGCAGCGACGGCACTCTGACCGAGCTGCATGCCAAACTGGGCAGTAGCATCGTTCATTGGCCATGCAGTAAAGTCGGGCTGGGGAATGGACGGGGCCGGGGCATGTGGAGGCGGGGCATGGTGATGGGTGTAGGCAGGGACGTGGTAGGCGTGCTGGGGCGGCGAGGACGGGCTGGACGACGACGAGAAGCGTTGGTAGCCATCAGGCGAGGCGGGCGCAGATGGTGGTTCAGGAATGTAAGCAGGGTGCGTCGGCACTGGATGCCTCAGAGGCGGCGGCGAATGCGACATGGACAGGCAAGAGATAAAGTCGTCACGTGCTAAAACGCGACATGTGACAACACGGACAAAACGTCACGTGCTCACACCGCGTCCTTCATGCCTCCTCACGACGATTTCCTCAAATTTATATGTCATTCCGACGACACCTTCCACGAAGCACAGAACCTCCTGCGTGCAGCAAAGCAGAGAACAGGGCCACTCTCGGGATACAGTCTTGGTCCACTCATAACTGGTCTACCAGCTGTCTGTGCGTACATTGCTTCAACAAAGTAAGATGCCCTCAGTATTCTTCCTGACGAGCTCTAACTTACTCGTGTAGCTTGAACAACACAGACGTGACACGCAAAAATGCACAGATTGCGTCGTGTCTGAAAGAGTCTGATTTCAACAAGGTTCTCGAAACCGTCAAGGCCGCGTTCGATGGTAGCTCGAGACGAACGAGGAGTGGAAAGAACGCGTATGATACACTCGTGCAGAAATACTCTTGGACGTTTGGGCGTCATTTATTGAACGAATGGACAAGTGCTGTGAAGAGAACTCTAGTGTTGAGCGATGGTGCTAACAATAACGAACCTGATTTGGAAAATGCTATATTCTTCTGGACTTATACCACAGCGAATGTAAGTCTGAGTGCCCGTCTACTCTGTGTACTCTCACTCGTCACATGCATAGGGCAGAAACCCCGCCTCACAACGAGACTTCGCAGCAGAGCACTGTGTATCCGCCAAGTCACTCACAAATCTACTCAGGAGAATCAACGAATGCTGCACGTCCGTCAAGACGCGTATCACAGACGATATCAAGGTCCAGCGTTCGCCTGCGAAGGCGGTTGTCACTGCCACGGCGACACCGCGTCGGACACCAAAACGACCTCTGCGCATCTTACCCTCGCGAGACTCACCGAGCAAACGGAAGATTGCAGACTTATCATCATCCCAACTATCTGGTGACGAACTGGATGTTGTCGTACATGAAACACCGAGTAAGAAGACAAAGATGAAAGCAGAGTCTCCCGTAAAATTAGGGCTACCATTACGCTCCCCTACGAAACTCGTCTTTCCGCCCATCGCTTCCTCCTCTCATGTTACGCTCGATCTTGACCCCAAGACTCCAGGGGACCTTCCTTTAGATGATGGTGATAAAGCGATGGATGTTGAAGTTGGCGCCGACGAGCAAGCTAATGAGGAAATGGTCGAAAACGAAGAGAATGAGAATGACGAAGCTGAACTAGAATCCCCGATCAGACGGCGCTACCGCTCTGTGTATGTGGATCATAAACAATGGTATGCGGTTGATAAACGGGTGAGGAGGATAAGGAGGCAGGCGGAGCGGTGGAGATTGGAGATCATGGAGCCCAACCGGATGAGCGTGTAGGGGTATGTGAGAGTGTTCTTAACAAGAAAATTGTGAGTGTATGTATATGAACAGAGTGTCCGATTGCCAAGTATATCTCATTAAAAGAAACTGATAGCTACTTGGCTCATTGGGATGATGCGTATCCGCGCCTTTGTTAAATGGACAGTCAGATAACGGAAGGGTTGACTGCTATGTAGCCACCGTCGATTGCAATCTCCTGGCCATTCACATAACCTCCAGCACGCGACGCCAGGTAGACAGCGGTTCCAGCCATTTCTTGACCACTAAGCAATTCTTTCAGCACCAAAACGACCCACAGAGGAGACAGGTGACTTACGTTCCTGCCCGTTTCGCCGGAACATGGCAAACGCCCTTTCCAATTTTATCGACATCTTCGGGCTTGACCTCATCGAATGTCATCTCTGACGCGTAAACACCTGGCGCAATGGCGTTCACACGTACATTGATGTTCTTGAGCGCAAACTCGGTGGCGAGCATCTTTGACAAGTGCGATCCGGCGGCCTTGGCGCTATTATAGCAGAACTGGGCAAGATAACGCGGTGAGTAGCGAATCAGCCGCAGATGCAAGTGAGAAGTACATGGTCCTGAGCGAGCTTGATGATGCCGCTTATGCTGGTAATGTTGATGACGACAGAGGAGTAGCCCGGGACATCGTTGGATCCCTTGTCAAGGAGTCCCAAGAATGCATTAGTGACAAAGAAAATGGCGAAGCTGTTGATCTTGTAAAGATCGGCCCATCCCTCAAAGGACTCGTTCTCGAACAATGCCATCCCAAGTGTTTCTGCGTCCTTGTGCTGAGGCGCAGAAAGGTCATTGAAAAATTTGGATGTAGGTCCGACTTGTCCGGCACTAAATTCAATAGTGTCAGGGCTTAGTACGAGATGTTTAGTAGAAAATATGAAAGACAAACTTATTGACGAGGATGTGAAGTTTTCCTTCCTTCTCCTCGATGAATTTCTTACTAGCGATAATGCTCATTTTATCTGTGACGTCCATCTGCAGCCTACATATGAGCTTGTCAGTCCACTTGATGGCACATCGACTCTTGAAAGCATAATCATACGGAACAATTTCGCCGCCATACTTCTGCGCGTTCCAGGAGTCCGCAACCCTCTTGAGAACTTCCAAGCGGCGTCCAGTAATGTACACCTTTGCGCCAGCAGCTGCGAGTCCCTGACTAATAAAGAGTCCAATACCCGTTCCACCTCCAGTAACGACGGCGACGCGTCCGGTCAAATCATTAATGGCTTGGGGGGCAAAAGACATTTGGAATTATTACATATTTGGGCAACCTTACATATATACGAACGAAGGGTGCGATGGTAGATCACCAGACCTATTTTATCCGACCTCGGGCCGCGGAAGCGGAGATCGTTTGTTTGTACTGCACATACATTTTAGAAGATATGATAATATTATACAACATACCTACACATATAGAGATATCATTACAGGGAATGACTGAGGTATTCAGTGACGCTCGAATAGAAGATGAATATGCAATGGAATATTGACCACCCATCAGTGTACTGGTGGACGAACACAAACACGGCGATTTGTATATCTATGGTTTATTATGGTGGGTTCACCAACAGGGCGGACCCTATCAAACTGCAAGGCAGCAGGCTGAAGGAAATCGCGTATCCAACGTGCCTTCCGACTGGGAGATGACAAATTCAACACCTGGTCTGACATCTGCGGTCGTCGGACAACAATCCGACGCAGATGTGGTAGCGCAGACACAATGGGAGACACCATACGAGGGTCGTACCACCGATATTCGATGCGGAGGATGCGAAGAGAAGGAGGGATAGCGTAGATGTAGAAGAAGGATATGAGGCCGGTAAACGTAGAGCGTCGGTGATCAACATCGATTAGGAATAGTGATGTCAAGGAGGGTGTGAGGATGAGGGTCACGAGGTGCATCAACTCAAAGGGAATGTCTGAGCCTTCAACTCGTAGATGAAGACGCTGAAGAAATGGAAGGAGAACACGGCGAGTAACGGGACTCGATCTAGTATGAGGGTCCATTCGGCGCTTGGGAGGAAAGAGTATTCTCAATTCGACAAGACGACAAGAAACTTCAAGCATAGTGACAACATCATAAATTGCTTGATGCCCAAGACTGAAGCCGTGGTGGGTATAGTCCAGAAATACGAGGTTTCCAAAAAGGGATGGCAACCAAGTGAGCCTAATACCGTCAAGTGTGACATTGCGAAGGCTGGGGGCGTAGCCGGAGAACAGGCAAAACTCCTTTGTATCGTCATTCATCCGGTATATCAGCGTTAGGTCCTGCAAGGCTGGAGCCTGTGCTCTCCTACTTCGTGAGCATAATCCTGATAAGGCAGTGTTCCACAAATAAGGCGAATAGTCATCGAAGACAACCTCAAGAGACCTCCAGCGCCGCAGGAGAGGCATCACTGGGTGTAAATACCACTGGATGGCCATGTCATCAATATACTGGTGCTGTGATACCGGCCATCGCGTCGGTCGCCAGGACAAAAGCTGTATATCCAATGTGCAAGCCCCGGCCCTGGATATCCTCTCCTTCCACATGTCAATATTCGAGCTCACCGCGATTCGGCGCCATAATCTTGGAGTGCGTAAAGCAATCTGCCTCCAACTGTGGCATACGTGCGAAATTCGTACGGGAAACATAACGTCATCCTCCGAACCCAACACGAAGACGTGAGCGAGTAGCTCGATAGGAAGACGATGAATGAAATGGACATAGCCAAACTTCGTAATCTGGGCTTTACGTAGTCGACGAGGATGGCTGATATCGTACTTGGAGACAATCGATGGTTCGACAAACGGCAAACAAGACTGCGTCTTATCGGGGAAGCTGAGCAAGGAATGGATTAGAAGTGAAAAAGGCGGAGGTCACGAATGTACTCACATCTTGAACTTTATCGCGGTTGCGAGTTCGTGCGTAATGCTCAGCGCTCGAAGCTGTGCTCTCTTAAGCGTAGAAGGCATGCCAGAAAGAATCGTTTTCCATTCCAGTTGTTGCTTTATAACACAATGACATCAGGAAGTCTTAGATAGGGATCGTCGCGTAGAATGGGATACAGAGCCGAACTCAGAGACTTGATATCGGTCGGAGAAAGGGTCACGCTTCGAGCTGGTTCCTTATAGAGCTAGGCGACAGCATCTTACTATCGAGATCTTGAAGAGGCCGTCATTATGGGCTTAACCATTCCAATCTGGCCAAGCAGGTGGACACAGCCGAGACAAAAAAGCGCTCAGGAGGAGAAACCATGGGTTGACAATTGCAGAGGACTCCGCTGAACAAAAATGTGGCTGTGCTCTTTGGTTGTTGAATCACCGCCACAAACCCATCCATGGTTGACAAGGTTCAAGTGGCGCCAATGCTGCGACACTTGACATTGCCTATTATGCGTCGATCTCAACAACTCTGACAATACAATATATGGGGTGTCTAGCGCGTAAGCCGTGATCAACTCTCCCTTGGACCATGTCTCGCTGGGTTGGCTGATGCAGACGACTCTCTTCGAAGCTGGCAAGAATGTCTCGGGACCTTTTTGAACGGCTCGAGAATCACGTAAATATCAATGATGTTAATCAAGTAGGAGTCACTTCGGAATTTCCACGAAAGTCCCGGTCGCATGAACTGTATAATCTATGTGTTCAAAGAACATCTCTGACAAGAAGTAATATATATGTTTGTAGCGCTCCAAGAATGGTTCTATGATTTGACCTTGCCGGCAGGTCTTCCTGAAACCGGGTCATTGCCACAAGACCGGATTCCGCTCGCTGGAAGTGCATTCCTGCCGAAGGGTGAGTCATTTTGCTTCCGCTCGAACAAGTTCCAGATCTCGATTCAATGCACTAAAACTTGTCCGCATGAAACTGCAATTCCTTAGCAGAATGTACGTGCGGAATGATCAGATGGCATGTCCGAAAGTCAGTTTTCACTTCATAACCTTTGCAAACATGATGTTAATAAAGTCGTTCCATCACACTCTTCCGCAGTTCAATGTTATCACCATTTTGTTACATGCAGAGCACATGACCCCAGAAGCTCCTCCCATAATGATAGGTAAATAAATTACTCAGAAGTTTTGAGCGGTTCAGGGCGTCGACCGTTCTAGCTTTGAGAGGGCTTATATACCGAAGACAGCAGTGAATCGCCTTGTTTGGTTCATATCTGGATATGTGAACGGATTCAGGAAGCGTCTTCGGCGAATACAAACAATCCTCGATGAGAGCACTTCCAACCAGTGTATAACCAAGAAACCCATCGTAGGACACCTGGACATGCCAGAGTGAGTATGGCATCGTATAGAGGTTGTGCTTATCGTGACATTCATTGATCGTCTGAATACCATGTAAAATCAGGTTGAACAAATCGTCAAAGAAATAACGCATAAGCTCGTGTGAGATTGTTTGGATTTGAAATTTCCCTGAACATTCCACCGCTTCAATGATACGTGGAACACGTATTGATATTTTTTTTTTCAAGAGTTCGATTCGTCTACATAATATTTTTCCAATGACTACAACCCTCGACACGACTCATGTGTCATATTTCTTGTGTGGCTGTGTGTGTACCATTATCTCAGCCAACGTCACTCACGGACGACAAACCATTCGAAGAGTCCTCGGTCTTCTAACGCGTTTCCTCTTCATTTTTCTCATATTTTGACTTTGGACGTGGCTTGAGAAGTCGACTTTAATTCTCACGAACAGAAGTCAATCAATTTCGACTGGAAACCGCGCGTCCGCGCCATGGACGAAGCACAATCTCTTGATGCTCTAGCAAAACTCCTTAACGACCTATCAGAAAGACCATTTGACATCAACCTCCACATTCAACATTTCAAGCTGGCGAAATCACTCGAAGGCATGGAAAGCCAACTTATATCGGCATGCGAGATGCTGGTAGACTTTCTGGGAGCAGGCGAACAAGTATGGACCATTTTGATTGACACGAAGGAGAAGACGGTCGATCTGGAAACGAAAGAAGGGATGGAGGAACTTCTCGCACTTTATTCCAGAGCAGAATCAGATTACCTGTGTACGTCTACTTATCCATTCTTAAAACTCGTCACGAACATCGAACACACAGCTATGCCAATACTTCAACGACATTTGCAGTTTCTTATTGACCGTCATGAACATTACTCTGGCGAAAATCTCAGGCCTGCTGCTCTAGGAGACTTGTTTTCAACAGATTGGACTCGGACAGCTATCGCGGCAGTGGTAAAGAAGGGAATTGGACACCTGACAAATGTAAGAGCGCTGTCAATGTCATTGAAATTTCTAGTTCTTAGAGGCACCATAGAGCCATCTATTGTGGGACTTGCAGCGTGACTGGGAACTTCAACAATTGGAGTCAGTTGTCCCAATCGAGAAGTGAGTTGAAGAGTTAAACTCACAATTTTCACATGTTTATCAATTTGAGTTCAATAGGAATCACCTTCAGGATATCATCCAGGTTTTCTTCGTAGCGCGCCTTGGACAGCCTCATTCGAGTATGTCACTATCTATGGGCATCATCCATTTTCAGTGTTGATCTTCTTTGGCGTGCAGATTCCGAGGAAACATTGGAGTATTATTCTACTTTCACCACAAACAACAGATCCCCTGCGCAGTACGAGCCTCTCCTCGTCACCGCATCTAAGGCTCGCGCCTATGCTCTCAAGTCCCTTGAGCGCCGAGAAGTCTTCGAAGATGCTTTAGTAAGTTTTATCTACCCATGTTGTCAACGTTGGACGTTGAGCCTTTGGAAGGTCAAATCGAACTACTCACTTGATGACTATGCACGGTATATCGCATATGAAAGGAGAGCTCGAAATCCTGATCTCTTCGTCATGATTACTGTCTTCGAACGTGCTATTGCCGAAGCCGAGAAGAGGAGATTTTCTGGCGAAACTGGGGCAGAAGAGGCGCTTAGAAAGTTTTGGGTTGGGCTTGCTGATGTTTTGGTGAGTCGAGATGTAATTTCTTCGTGATCAATGTTGACACTCCCCAGCGAATTAACGATGCGGGCGAAGAGAGTGAACTGGCTATTTTCCGGAGGGCGATCAGGAGTGTGCCTGGCTGTGGAGAAATCTGGGCTCGCTACATGAGGGCTCTGGCAAGCTTATGTCTTCATTCTGTCTCAAGTGTTCTAAATTTATGGCAGGAACGTTACGGTTATGCTGAACAGGTCGCAGGTGCGTCTGATAGGTACTTCCTCGTTGCCTCTATATAGTTCTTTTTGGCTAGAGATCTTCAATCAGGCCTTTGGTATGGGATTGGTTCAATCCGACGTCGAACAGATCATACCTATTGTGCTTGCTCATGCCGGGTATTTGAGGAGACGTACTGACGATGAAACTGATCGTGAGTCTGATATTACTCTTTCGCATTACGGACTTCTAATACCTGCCGATATAGTGGGAATTCTACCGACTCTGATCGGAGTCCTGGAGAATGGCATTGACATGGTGCGCAAAGGTGCGTTGTCCTCTGCGCCTACTTGGTTTCCCAAGACTCATCCTCAATATAGCCTTTAAAACTGGGGATTCCAAATTGCGTTTGGAGAAATACCTTGCTGTGATTGTATGTACATCCCTACATGGATCAATGATTTGGGCCAAGATGTCGTCTTCAGTATCAGCAGGCCGGACTTCATGACGACGCTATCAATGTTTGGGAAGCAGCAGTCAAATGCAATAAATCAAGCTATTTCGTATGGACGTCATTGACCGAAACTTTGATGTACGTGAATCCGTGCATATTTCTGTCAGATTTCGTCCTGATTCCACTTACAGCAAATATCAGCAACACGACAGAGCGGCTCAGGTTTTCTTGGATATACATACAAAGAATCTTGATTGGCCAGAGGCTATCTGGGAGGCTTGGATCAATTTTGAGCAGCTTTATGGCACCATTGATAGTCTCGATCAATGTCTGGATAAAGTGGAGAAAGCTCAATATCAAGTCAACTTGCGACGAGCTAAGGTCGGCATTGTTACGATGGTATCAATCCTTATGAACCGATCGTTGTAGGAGGCGGAAATGACGGGATATCAAGCCGAAACCCAACCAACGACGAAAACAGAAACAGCAGTCTCTGTCGCGGATAAAGATATCGTTATGGCCGTAGATGTAGACTCTGTTCCCCGAAAGCGAGGAACTAAGCGTGAGGCAGAGGACGAGCCTGTCGGGGCGCCCAAGAAAGTTAAAATGGGTTGGTTGAAGTATCCATTATCACAGTTTTTCAAGCTGATCTTTATTTACAATACAGAGCGAAAGCCCCCACCTCTCAAACGGTCCGTGAAATTTTTTCGAGGCTGAGCGTGATTCACTCTTTTGGATAGGGACCGAGAGAATTCTACAATCTTTGTTGGAGACCTTCCGGCAGGTATTACGGAAGAAGAGTTGATGGGTCTGTTCCAAGATGTATGTCGTTCTCAAATTGATTGATTAGACATTCACGGATCATGCAGTGTGGAACAGTCAGGGAGGTCAAAATTACTCAGATGCCTGAGTCATTGGTTGCCACAGTCGAGTTTTTTGACAGGGTATGATTTTATCACCAAACCCCTTGTTCAAATCTGCAATTTATCTTGTCCTCAACCAGGACAGTGTACCTGCAGCCCTGACGAAAGACAAAAAGAAATTACGCCAACAGGAAGTCGCTGTTCACCTCGCATGGAAATCGACTCTTTATGTCACAAATTTCCCAGAATCGACAGATGATGCTGTCATTCGTGATCTCTTCGGACAAGTGGGTCCAAAATGAAGTTGATTTATTCGAATCCTAATGATATTGTCAGTATGGGTCCTTATTTGATGTCCGGTGGCCAAGCAAAAAGTACAAAAACACTAGACGTTTCTGTTATGTTCAATTTACTTCTCCGGTGAGCCACTTGATGCAAAGATAATCACAATATCAACCTCATCGCGCCCGCAGACTTCTGCAGAGAATGCTCTCGAACTTCACGGTCGTGAGCTTGAGCTCAATCATCCAATGGATGT
>QGOB01001551.1:0-30531 GCA_003313055.1 Termitomyces sp. MG145
CATCTTTCTAATGGGTTTTTCTTCCCGAAAAATCTCCCAATTCCTGCAGTGTTACCTGAGAACTACTTGAAAGAGATATGACAAGTGTTTACAAAGGAACACATTAAGATAAACATTATGTTTTTCTCTAGAAAAAGACTGGAAACATTATTCATTTTTTCTATCTGTATCTTAGCAAAAATCAAAAGAAAAAGAAAATGTTTTCCTCAAGAAAAAGCATTGAAATTGTTTAACTTTTTTTTTTTTGTTTCTCAAAATAAATTTTATGTAATATGTGAGAAAAATTAATTAGAAATTATTTGACATCTTTCTAATGGGTTTTTCTTCCCGAAAAATCTCCCAATTCCTGCAGTGATTGGCCTCGTGATGCGCAATACCTAATTGAAGATAATCTTGTGGCTTCTGTCCTTCCGGTTGTGTTGATGTATCCAGAGCAAAGCCAACTGTACAGAGGCGTCTGTTTTGGTGTTGGTGTTTGCGAGGAGCAAATCTAGGTGGGGGACGGGGCATTTCATGTAGAGGGTGGTTTGGGCGCTGCACAAGGCTGTAGTGAACGCCGAAGGATTGAAAGGAGCATCCTGGAATGAATTGCTGATGGGTGAAGGCCCCGCACTCGACGGTAATACGAGTAATTAGAATAAAGACTGACAGCGGGAGAGGCACTTCTTGAAGGATATCCATCCGTTGAGACTCCAAACCCGGTGACAAACTGCAAGTTGGTAGTAGATGGCAGATGCAGTGAATATGTTTGAATGGTATTTCCACGAAGAGTACCGATGTTTCCTTGAAGACTTGTGAGAGGATGAGATCTCTCTAGTAAATTTGTGCCAGAGCCATTGTTGATGTGAGTCAAGTTTCTGAGTTGCATCACGTTCCAAAACCCTGCGCTTTTGTTCCTCATTTTCTGGAGTAGCAACTATTGACGGATGAACAGGCCGGGAAAAGTTGCTCATGATGGGTCTCACAATCGGCGTTTGACCTGCACAAGGAATATTGGAGACTTTGAAGTCCGTCAGAGAAGAGACAGCAACCGTTGGAACAGGTGATTCGGGAGATCAGCATGAGTTTTGAATGATATCCTGTTTCATTCCGTGATGAAGGTGGGTGAGTCTTTAATTGAACAGTGTCTGCTGTACCTGCAGACTGCCATGAATTGCGTAGCGCTGAACCAAACATATTGGTCAAATAGATGCTTTCATCGTCATTAAAATGATGCTCTATTTCTGTGTTTCTTGAATCAATGGAGACTGGATAGAGAAAGGAGTTGTCGTCATTCAAAGAGGCTGTGGCTGTCGAATTATGCGCGAAACAACTGTGCAATAAGGGTGATACTGGAGAATGCTGCGAATCTGGCATTCCTGGTGTTATCAGAGTAGACATATAAAACTTGGGTTCGGGTTTCTTAGCAGATGTATGATGAACAAGAGAGTCGAGGGGTGACCGGAACTTGCATTCAGAGGTGGCCATAACGGCCTATATCTCGCAGAGCCAACGGCCAGCCGTCAAAGGGATTGGGGAGATCTGGTCAACTGAAAAGAGTCTCAAGATGGTCATGGCTCGAAACGCTGATCATGATATCCTAACAACCATAAGGCTGCTCATTCCGGTGGTATTGTTTTACAATCCGCTGGAGCCTGTTGACAGGTGGTGTACCGAGAAAAGTCATTCCGCCGCGACCATGAGCACAGATTCAAATATTCAAGCCACATTGTCAAACTCTTTTGGCATTGTAGCCAGGATCATAAGTATCGCCAGACAAATACTTTCATCGTGAGATATCAGAGGCTTGGGAGAACATGACTCAAGAAGAACAGGAGTATGTTGATCACAGAATGAACAGAATCTATTTGAACACAAGAGGTGATCAGCTAGATAACCAATAGCTGGGAGAACCGTCTCTAGATAAGGGAAAAGGAGCAGACCCTCGCAACTGGGGAGACGTCAACCTCGACGACCCCTGAATGCGACCCACAAATCCAGCGAGATATAATCGCAGAATACAACGCTAGGTGGGACCTCAAAAATCCCCCACAGAACCTGCCATCAGGACCTGGTACCCAACCTACACTACAGGGATTGGGAGATTTTTCGGGAAGAAAAACCCATTAGAAAGATGTCAAATAATTTTTAATTAGTTTTTCTCATGTATTACATAAAATTTATTTTGGAAAACAAAAAAGAAAAAGTTAAACAATTTCAATGCTTTTCCTTGAGGAAACTTTTGATTTTTCCTAAGATACAGATAGAAAAAATGAGTAATGTTTCCAGTCTTTTTCTAGAGAAAAACATAATGTTTATCTTAATGTTTTCCTTTGTAAACACTTGTAATATTTCTTTCAAGTAGTTCTCAGGTCAAATACTTTGTTTTATCAGAAATATTCAGAAGACGTTAAATTTTTCTGATAAAACTTGGAAGACATTAAATTTTTCCAATAAAACAAAGGATTTTACCTGAGAACTACTTGAAAGAAATATGACAAGTGTTTACAAAGGAAAACATTAAGATAAACATTATGTTTTTCTCTAGAAAAAGACCAGAAACATTATTCATTTTTTTAATCTGTATCTTAGGAAAAATCAAAAGAAAAAGAAATTGTTTTCCTCAAGGAAAAGCATTGAAATTGTTTAACTTTTTCTTTTTTGTTTCTCAAAATAAATCTTATGTAATACATGAGAAAAACTAATTAGAAATTATTTGACATCTTTCTAATGGGTTTTTCTTCCCAAAAAATCTCCCAATCCCTGCAGTGCTACCAACTTGGGAAACGTCATGGATGACGGGGTGCATTGTGGCCAAGGAGCAGAGGATGAAGAACCTCAGTCAGATGTAACTCACAAAGACATTGTACATTACCTTCAAAATAAAAAGAAGTTAAAACATGAAATGGACTGCCTCCAAAAGAGGGAGAAAACTTCTCACAAAAGATGCAAGGAACGCGCCGTGTCTGAACCGCTATCCAATGAGCCGTCCAGCCCTGATTCAAAGGGTGGTGGAAGGATCCAAGATAGACCAAGGTTACAAGGCAATAGCTGTCAAAGGAACCAGGAAATCTGACTATGCAGCAACCAAACCCATTACCCAAATCACCTCCAAAAGTGCCCTGGGAACTGGCTGGGTCAACGCTGATGGCTTTGCCCATCGGACAACTCAAGTAGCTCTGATGACAAAAGCAGCTCCAGATCAGACACTCAGAGGATGAGTATAGCAGCAATTCAAGTAAAGACACTGAATTGAGCTCTAACAACACCATGAGTTTTAGATCATCATTCCAGCATAGGGAACGTCATCATGCCTCTAGACATTGGCACAGGTACAAGCATGGTAGAAAATCCCAGAGAACCATCATTAAACCCACACCACCTGGAAAAAACAATGGGTGTGTCGATATTTGTGCATTCCATAAGTATTTGACCCATGGCACAGCATATTATGGCCTGTCAAAAGTCAGCATCAGGTGATGGTGCTCTCTGAGTTCCTCACAGGCAAAGCCTATACCTTTTACACCCGTAGAGTATCATTGGACCTAGAAAGATGGTTGCTAAAGAAGTTCTTCACTGAATTGTTTAACTATTGTTTCCCTATTGACTTCCACAATCAGCAATGCAAAAGGATGAACAGCTTCACACAGGGCAATAAATCAGTCTGCAAATATGTGGCCGATCTTGATGACTTATTCACCATAGTGGGCACTAACAGTAAGAGAGTCAGAGTCATGAAACTGTCAATGGATTCCGACCCTCCTTGCATAAGGTGTTGCTTAGGGAACACATGAACCTTGCCACCTTCCTTTGCTATGCTAGCAGCTTCTTCCTTGCTAACAGAAAACTCTGGCAATGCAACTATAACGGCAAACATAAACTCTTCATACCAACCAATTCTCAACTCCGTATCCTACATGCTATGCATTATGACCTTGGACATCATGGTCTATTTGCTATGAGAGCTGCCCTGTTGGAACACTTTTGATGGCCTCAGGTCACAGCTGATATCATTTGGTACATTTTTTCATGCCACATCTGCCAAGTACACCAAACAACCAAAGTCCTCATACCATCTACTGTCGCTATGCCTGCTGCTCACTTCAGAAAAATCTATATCAACACAATGTTCATGCTGCCCTCTAACAAGTTCAAGTATATCATTCAAGGACAATGTTCATTAATCCACTATCCCAAATTCCACATGCTCACTAGAGAAAATATTAATGCTATTGCTAAGTGGCTCTTCAAAGACATCATCTGCTGCTGGGGTGCCCTTAACAAAATCATTACCAATAATGGTCTTCCCATCATCAAAGCCGTTGCTTACCTTGCCAAGAAGTACCACTTGAACCACATTTGCATCTCCAGTTATAACAAATGCGCTAATGGTATTGCCAAATGACCCCACTTTGACATTAGACAAGCCCTCTTCAAAGCCATTAACAGAGACCAGTCCAAGTGGAGCTCAGCCGCTTACTCTGTCTTCTGGTCAGAACATGTTACCATCCACCAATGCATGGGTTGTTCCCCTTACTACACAGCTACCAGTACCCATCCCTTGTTCCCTGCTGACATTGTCAAAGTGACCTACCTCCAGCCACTGCCCAATTCCCTGTTAACAACTATCGACCTTATCTCCCAATGCACCATTGACCTCCAATGCAGACAAGCCAACCTTGACCATTTACATGACATTGTTCTTACCACCCACCATTTAGCCACTATTTGATTCAAACAAGAACATGCCGCTACAATTCAAGACTACTTCAAGCAAGGAGACCTAGTATTGATGAGGAACACATGCATAGAAGTCACTCATAACAAGAAAATGTGACCTTGATACCTAGGACCACTAGTGGTGATATCATGTAACCAAGGAGGCACTTACATTCTCAGCAGACTAGATGGATCCATACTCCACTGACCGGTAGCTGCCTTTTGTCTAGTCCCTTACTTTGCCTGCAAACACATTCCTCTCACTACTGAAGCATTTGATATCAACACTGAACCTTTAAGAATCTTAGAAGAAACCAACTTACTAGATGATGAAGACACACTTGATAATCACAAAGAACTGTTGGACAACACCATCAAAGAAGACTAGAAAACACCATTTATGGAATCTAAACAGTCACCTATCATCCCCACTCACCATTAAAACCCCAAAACCTTAACGGCTTTTGATAAGCCCTCATTTCTATTGTTTTGTTTATCTCTTCACCTTTGCTTACATCTTTTCTTATTGCCATGGACATACTTCTTACCTATGCTTCTGTGGACTGTTTATCATTTATTGTTAAGCCCTTTATTTTTCTTGACTTGTCACCACCATTCCCCACCCTGCCTTTTGTTAAGATGCAGTCATTAAGTGATGTTGTGCAAGTGCCATGATGATTTATCGAGTGTTTACCTTTTCCATTCAGTTTATTTCTATTGTTTTGTCATTCACCTTTCCACTTCTACATTTTTCCATTCACACTTTTCAGGACTGCTATCTTAATGGTCAAACTGAACTTGGTTCCAAAAACCCATAAGGAATTTATAGGACCCCTTAAGAGGTCAGTCTGCAACAAAGATATGGAGACTAAAATAAAAATTGTTTTTTTTAGGTGAGAGGGAGGTCATTGTCCAAGGGCAACTCTCCATCCCCCAACTTCCCCTGGTACTCCTCCATCCCACCTTGGACTACCATGTAATGAAGGCATTGCAGTTGTCTTGATAGCACAATAGGGTGCCCCGCACCCTTGCCAACAAACAAAAATGAGCTTGCGCTGCCTGAAAATCGTTCTCTGCCATCTCCCTCCCCATCAAGCAACCAACCTCTGCTGCCCTTGCCCAATACCGCTCCAAGTTGCCTCAGGGATCAAACAGGAATGGGACTGGCAGGTCCTCTCCCAGCCATTGAATTTCCTCCTCCTCAATAGTTGGTTGAGGAGGAGCCCCAAATCTCTCCACCTAGTGAATTTTGTTAGCACTACCAGTCTACTGCTGAGAAAAGGGACTTACCAAGTCCTTTGCTTCCCCATCTCCCATTTCATCTCCCATCTCCACCTCAGGCATCTCCATCTCTACTGGCCTGCCATTGATAAAAGCTGACTGTTAGGCTACAACTTGAAGCAAATGGAAACAGCCACTTACCAGCTACTGCTCAGCCCTGCTACTGGCCCCGCTTCCTCCAGCACCTTGTTGCCACCACTCAAACTCCTCTCAATGGCAGTTGCCACTGCCCTCTCCTTGGGGGGAGTCACCTCTCAAACCCCACTCAGCTGAGCTTTCCATGTCAGACTCCACCTGGCACTATTTAGAACCCTTAGCGGTGATACAACCCAGTCAGCGCTGGCTGCCCAACACCGACAAGTCGAACCATGCACGTGACCTCAGCACGTGACCGCTACCAACTGACCGCTAACGACACCGACCATTATTGACCATTCCCTTAACGGCCAAGCTGACCTTAGACAATCCAACCCTCTCTACGGCCCCCGACTGGCGGCCATCAATCGATCATAACCGCGTTACTGATGACCCAACAATCGTAAACTTATTTTCATTAACATTTTTCTCTTACAATTTTCACTCTCGATCTACTTACAATTTTCCTATTCAATAGCGGCTCCCAACATGCATTATCACATGCGACCGCTACGCTTACTATCTCTTACCAGTTTCCCCTTTTATTGTCTTACCTACCTATAAATACTGCCCTGTCAGTAGCTAAACATCATCGAATCGTACCAGAGTCTAGTCCTCATTTCAGACTACACTTAAGATCTCGTTCACACTCTTGCTTCCTTAATGGCTGATTTGGGTTTACCCAGTCCAGTCTCCTTCGGTCTCTGCGCTAAGCTTAATGGTATCATTAAACTTAGCACTCGTCGTCTTCATCAAGTGCCATACGGGTGCCCTTGCTTCGCCTTCATTAAGCACCATACGGGTGCCCTCGGTTTGCCTTTGTTAATGCTAGCACTTACAGCTAGCAACTCGTATATTTCCATTAACTCTTCCTAAATTCCTTAATGACCTTCTGGGTCTTTGCAGATCTCTCAACCCGCTGCGATTTGGTAGCGACACTAGCGGTCTCACCATTATCTCTTACCGCTCTCTCCCTCTTCCTTACCGACTCTGACCTCACAACTCATTACCGAGTGACTCCTCTCACACACATGTAACGCTACTACTTGCTAGCTATCCCTATCTAGTTGGTCTTGTTGGTTGTTTCCTGCACGGCAGCTAGGCGGCAAGTCAGCGCATCATTTTTGGAGCCCACCATGAGGGGTTCTATAGCAAAATTCCACCGGAAACTCACCTCCAGGCCAAAAACCGCTTACGTCTCGTTACTGAAGCTTCGCTCCCCATTCTCCCTTTTGACATTCCCCCACCTTTGACGTTAACACCCTTAACGACTCCACCTCGTAACCTTGAAGAGGAACTCGCTACCACCAGGGAACTTCTTGAAATTACTGAACTCCTAGAGAACTTCCCAGGCCATCACATTGACAACTTCCTCGACGCACCGCTACCACCGTTATCCCCAGACCCCTATTCCCCAGTTCAAACCACTACACCTTTACTGACACCCATTAACCCAAACGTCATGGGTGACGCCCGTCTTTCCTGCCATATACCACTCAGCAACGACTCTACCGCACCCAAGTGGGACGAGAGTTGCCCTCGAGAGCTCGCCCAGTACTTCCGCGAGCTCAAATATCTCTTAGCAGACTGCGCCGTTAACGACAATAATCAGAAAAAGGAATACGCCGCTTGGTACATATCATATGATACCGCGGAGACCTGGCTCGGATTGCCAGAGTTTAGCGACCATACCTATGCCGAGTGGAAGATAGCAGTCTTTTGTTTATATCCTGGCGCCAAGGAATCTGCCTGTTACACTCTTCAGGATCTTGAGCGACTCGTAAATCAGACTTTCTCGACCGGTATCTCTACTCTCGGACACTTCTCGGATTACTATAGGGACTTCCAGCGCCTGGCGCGTTGGCTCCTGGCTAAAGGAAAGATCTACCAAAATGAGGAACACCATCTGTTCCAGCAAGGCATACTGACTTTGTTATGGTCCAAACTTGTCCGCCGTCTTGAAATCACCCTTCCCGACCATCACCTGGAGGACCCCTATGAGGTAGAGCAAATCTTTGAAGCTGCCAAATGGGTTCTGAAGGGTACTGACACCACTACAACTTCAAAAAAGCCGATGACCGCTAACGCTAAGACCCCTGCCATTAATACCGCTGCCCCCGTACCGACTACCATCATTAAAAAGGAACCTCTCGACATTGCTGCTGCCGCTATCAGCCTTGGGGTGACATGTCAGCCAAGATGCCGGAGTTTGGTGATGTCCAGGAGTCCATCTGGAGATGGCCAAGGATGTTGCTGGTGCAGCATTGTGAGGTTGTTAGTGGCCCTGGAGATGTGTCCAGGGTGGGGAAAGGTGTGTGCCAGGGTTGGAGCAGTGTATGAGGGTCTGGGGTTGGTGGGGTCATGACATTACCCCCTCTTTTAGCATTGAGACCCTTCAAGATGGGGCCTGCAGTGGCAGTGCCATGGGAATCAAATCTGAAGTTAGTGTTGGCATAGAAGTCCTTGGAATTGAAGTCAAAGTCATACGGCGGCTGTCCAAGAGGTGCTCCAGGGGAATAAAAGGAGGCTCACCACAGTTGGTTCTCTATCCTTCCATGTCTTCACCCAATTCCACCTCTGGCTCTCCTACTCCCCCTTCCTCAGGCAACAATCATGTCCAGGCTTGGGATCGTTATGAGGGGTGGTGGGCGGTATATGATCATCACCAGACTGAGCGCGAGCTGTCTTTGATGGTCCGCTGGTGTGAGTGGTATCCTTTGTGGTTGCATAGCTTGTGCTGATGTTGGTTCTAGAGGTCGACTTGCATACTCCCAGGGCCAGTCCCTTGCAGTCGACCCTCCTTGTTGCTCTGGTTGCCCGCCTTGGACATTGGGTACCTCAAGAGGCTGCGATGGCAGGGCAGGTCACAAGAGGCGTTGGCCTGGGTCCGGGGCCCCCCAACTCGTGCATGGTGTCAGGCGTGTGGTCCGGTAAGTAGCCTCCTAGCAGTGGGTTCCTCAGCTGACTCTGGGGTACCCTAGTGCATTTTCTGTGCTTGCCAGGAGGAACCTTGTGAGTACATAGCTCCAGAGGTGGGATCACGGCAGGATTCTTCTGTATGTGAGGCCTGTTGGGCCTGTCATGAGAGTTGCTCAGTGTTGTGACTCTGGAGGGCCACTTGTGTTGCAGAGGAGCAGGGGTGGAATGCGGGGTGGGTCCTGGCACAGATAGCAGCGACCCCGAGGTCTCGGGCAGTGGGGGAGGCTGGAACAAAACCCAGGCATGTGTGGGGGGCTTGCCAGGAGTCTGGAGGCAGTAGTATGGAAGTCGGGACTGTGGTGAAGGTGGGACTCCTGCGGGGGGCACGAAGGGCTTTGGGGGCTACCTCCAGTGGAGGGGGGCAAGCAGAGGGCATCCTCTCATTCTGGGCATCCCCCCAAGCGCCCCCTGAGATCCCCTTCTCCAGAGGCGGGACCCCTCGGGGTTCACATGTTCTCCCCCTAAACTGGGAGGCCTATGAGTCCTCCTTCCCCAGTGGCTACCCCCGAACTCTCAGCAGCGGAGATGGCAACATGGTGGCGGATGGAGACCTTGGTGGAGAGATTGCCTGGAGGGACGTGGAGCTACAGCAGGTTCGGGGTGAGCGTGGCGTGGCGTGGTGGGAGTTGGAGATGGTGATGGCCTTGGTTAATGTACGGGCTGTCGAGGTCCAGGGCCTTCAGGCGTGAATCCAGCATTTTGAGGGTGTGGCAGAGGTGCCTGTGGTGGGTCCAGCTTCAGAGCCAGGGCAGGTGGCGAGGTTGGAGACAGAGTTGAGAGCCCTCTGGGTGACGGTGATGTGCTGACTTGCCGCCTAGCTGCCATGCAGGAAACAACCAACAAGACCAGCTAGATAGGGATAGCTAGCAAGTAGTAGCGTTACATGTGTGTGAGAGGAGTCAAGCAAAGTCCCAGAAACTCGGTAAGGAGTTGTGAGGTCAGAGTTGGTAAGGAAGTGGGAGAGAGCGGTAAGAGATAACGGTGAGACTGCTAGTGTCGCTACCAAATCACAGCGGGTTAGAAGATCTGCAAAGACCCAAAAGGTCATTAAGGGATTTAAGAGGAGTTAACGGAAATATACAAGTCGCTAGCCATAAGCGCTAGCATTAATGAAGGCGAGACAAGGGCACCCGTATGGTGCTTGACAAAGACAAGGCGAGGGTGCCCATATGGCGTGCGTAACAAAGACAACGAGTGCTAAGTTTAACGATACCGTTAAGCTAAGCGCGGAAACCAAAGGAGACTGGACTGGGTAAACCCAAATCAGCCGTTAAAGAAGCGAGAGCGTGAACAAGATCTTAAGTGTAGTTTGAAATGGGGACTAGACTCTGGTACGATTTGATCCCGTTTAGCTACTGACAGGGCAGTATTTATAGGTAGGTAAGACGATAAAAGGGGAAACCAGTAAGAGATAGTAAGTGTAGCGGTCGCATGTGATAATGCACGTTGGGAGCCGCTATTGAACAGGAAAATTGTAAGGTCTTTCTGGGCATTAAGCTGGTTGGGTCCAAATTTGAAGGGAACTCCGGTATGGGTGAGCTTTGTTAGGTGATGAGTGTGATGGGCGAAGTTCTTAACAAACATCCGGAGGACTCTGATGGTACCTAGGAAGGCGCGGACTTCGGTTAATGACTTGGCAAGGGCCCCAGCGGTCCAATAACGCTAAACGGTTTTTGTCAGGGACTCAGCCGTTAGGAGTACAAACGTGGCCAAGGATCTTGAAGGTTGGCATGCACAGGACTAGCTTATGACCAGAGAAGGTACCACCACAGTACTTCATCCACTGAAGGACATGGTTCAGGAGCTCAAAGAACTCCCAAAGCGCTAAATGAATGTTGGGGTTGTTGGGATGCTTAGCGGGTGTGCCATTACCGAGTTTCCAGTCCTTTGGGCCTTTAACGCCAACGTCGTCGATGAAACTGAGGGCATTATGGGGGATCTTGGGCTGGAGGATGTGGGTGACATCGTCGTGGAAGATGGGCACTGCGTTAGTCCATCCCATCGGGAGCGTTACTAAATGGAGAGCACCAAATGGGGTCTGGAAAGTCATTAAGTCGCGGGAAGCGGGGTCGATAACGCATTTGTCGTAGCCAACATAGAGGTCGAGAGTAGCGCTGCAAATGTGGCCAGCAAAGGATTTGGCAACATGGTTGGGGAAAGGGGGAACTCCAGAGTGGCAGATCATGACTTGGTTTAGTGGTTTGAGACTGTGGACTAGGCCGGTATCATGTTCCTTAACGAAAGTCGCTTTGCGGTCTTTGGTAAAACAAGGGGTCGGTAAGAAAGGAAGGGGATTAGGATTGAGCTTGGGTATGTTCACTAAGGGGTCGCCAAGGATGTGTCGTTTGATTCGAAAGTCTTCGCTAACATGGCTAGCGACGGGCTTGGTCTTCAATGCAACTGGCTTGTATTTCTTCTTGACTTGGACTCCTTTGCATTTTGGCTCGGTGGCGTAAACGGCTGGGAAGGGGATGTTAACGTAAACGGGGGCTGAGACGGTATCAAGCATTCCAGATGCTTGGCCAAGAATAGAGGGATCGGAGAGACTAGTGGAAACGAAATAAGAGCGCGGCGGGATAACGGTCTCGGTAAGGTCGCTAGCAGTCGCATATCAATAAGCAAGAGAGAGATTGTTGGTAACTGTTTTTGGGTTTTCTAGTATTTTGGGATCGAGCGGGGTATGTGATTGCACTATAACGGAGTGCTTTTGGGAGTCGTAGTTGAGGACAACCGCTAAGTCTTCCTCAGAGTTGCTAACCGTGAGAGTGGCAGTCCTGCGCTATACTTGGGCTGAACCTTCTGTTGCTTGTACTGACCACGGGGAAACGTAGGGATGGTGCGACGAAGTCCGGTATTGGGGTCCGTTATCGTTATCATAGTCTCTGTTTCACTAAGGGTATCGACGGTACTCTTGGTTAAGACATCGAAGGGGTGACCGAGCAGGATATTGTAAGCGGGGGAGCGTAGGACATGGATCTGAAGGTACAGGGTGATACCGCCAACAGTGCAAGACGTTATGAGCTAGACCGAGGGATTTGTCCATAGTACCATTAGCGCTCTGCATGTTCAGAATGATGCTGGGGTCGTAGGAGATGCCAAGATAGTTAGCGACTTCAGCTGACATGGAGATGATCTGGGAGCCGCTATCCGCTATACATTCAATTTCCTTGCGGTTATCGACCAAGAGCATGATGGACTGGATTGCCTGTGATTCCTGAGTTCCCGTTAACGTAACTGGCTCCTCATCAGGCGGTAGCGACTTGATATATGCTTCCACCAGGTCTATCAAAGTGACTTGGGCTCTAGCGGCGTCAGTAAGAGGAGGGTCAGTAGTGGGAGTGTTGTTAAGGGAAAATGAGGGCAGAGCATTGTCAATGATATCGGTAGACTCTTGGAAGGCAGTAACGTTAGGAGGCATGGTCCGTTTAGGCATAACTGCATTTCTGAACTGGTTCCAGATGTCATTAGAGAGGGAGCAGAGTTCGCTGACAGAGACGGTAAGCTTGGTCTGAAGAACCCAGTCAAATACCTGTTTGGACTGTTTGATGTCATAGATGGGGGCTGTACTTTGGTAAGCAGCGTCAGGGCATTTGTCCGGAGCGCCAAAGTTTTGATTGGTTGGAGGCTGATAGCGAGACAAGATACCAGAATAAGAGTGAACTGGGGGATCGACCATGGGAACATGGTTAACGACTGGCAGCTCAGGGGCTTTAGCAGAACCGGTAGCAGAGGCAGAGGCAGGACATTCGTTAGCGACAGGGGAACTAGCAGGGATTGAGCGTTTGTTGGTGGCAGGAGGACTGGCAGAAGAGCTGGTGGGAACAGCTGGCAAACTTGTAGCGGTGGAGTCGTTAGCGGGTTTAGGGGGTACCGGTCAATATCCCTTAGTGCAAGGGATCTCGATACCGTCGAAGACTTCTGTGGGTCGACGTAGAGCATAAAGTTCCCGTTCTAAGGCAGCGATGTGTTCTTCCCTGGATAACGTTCCTGGGCTAGCGGGTTCCGGTTGCAAGACTTTGTGGATAAATGTCTGGGACATGCCTTGGAGTTGTTCTGCGTCAGGGTTAGCGTTAGTGGAAAGGCAGCCGGTAAGAATCTGGTTGGGATTAAGCCTGTGCCATTTGTCAATGTGTTCCATATAGAGCCGTTTGCCAATGTAATTGGGGATCATAGTGCCAGATGGTAAAACAACCTTGCCTTCGTGGTTCCGACAGATCTTGCCTTGACCGATGAAGCTTTCCAGCTTAACGCAATTGCCTCATACCATTGTGTGACCAGTTTTGCCGCAGAAGTGGCAGCTGTCACTAGGAGGTCAAGAGGCGTGGGACTGAGAGCTGTTACCGGTAGTCAATACAGCCATCCTTTCCTCCATGTGTGCCAGAGCATTAATGATAGCGGTGGTGGCAATGTTGAGAGGTTCCTTTTGAATGATGGTGGTTGGTACAGGGGCAGCAGTGTTAACGGCAGGGGTCTTAGCGTTAGCGGTCGTCGGTTTCTTCGAAGTCATGGCAGTGTCGGTACCCTTTAGAACCCATTTGGCAGCTTCAAAGACTTGATCTACCTCATAGGGGTCCTCCAGGTGATGATCGGGAAGGGTGATTTCTAAACGGCAGACAAGTTTGGACCATACCGAAGTTGGGATGCCTTGCTGGAATAAACGGCGCTCCTCATTTCGGTAGATCTTGCCTTTAGCCAGAAGCCAACACGCCAGGCACTGGAAGTCCCTATAGTAATCCGAGAAGTGTCCAAGAGTAGTGACACCAGCTGAGAAGGTCTGGTTAACGAGTCGCTCGAGATCCTGAAGAGTGTAACGGGCAGATTCCTCAGCGCCAGGATATAAACGAAAGACCGCTATCTTCCACTTGGTGTAGGTATGGTTGCTAAACTCTGGCAAGCCAAGCCAGGTCCCCGTGGTATCATATGATATGTACTGAGCGGCATATTCCTTTTTCTGGTTGTCGTTGTTAATGGCACAGTCTGCTAAGAGATATTTGAGCTTGCGGAAGTACTGGACGAGCTCTCCAGGGCAACTCTCATCCCATTTAGGTGCGGTAAAGTCGTTGCGGGGTGGCATATGACGGGTAAGACGGGTGTCACCCATGGCAGTAGGGTTAACGGGTGTTGGTAAGGGTGTAGAGGATTGAACTGGGGAATGGGGGTCTGGGGATAACGGCGGTAGCGGTGCATCGAGGAAGTTGTCGATGTGATGGCCTGGGAAGTTCTCTAGGAGTTCGGTAACATCGAGAAGTTCCCTAGCATTAGCAAGTTCCTCTTCAAGGTGATATGACTCTATGTCTAAAGTCATAAGTCCTGGTTAAAACAAACCATACTATGTGCTGAAAACTGTAGGCATAACAGGCAGACAACTCCTCAGAAACTGGAAAACATGGGAACACTTAAATAATTCACATTGCTGAAGGGCTAATAAAATAATAAAGTATTCGGACAAGCAGGGGGACAAAAAATGGGCAATTAAATATCGATTATTATTGCTGGAATGGTGGACATAGCAGATCTCTGCCAGATATCTCTAATCAAGAGATAATCAAAGAATCTGACATCTTACTCCATGGAATAAAAAGATAGGAAGGTCCGGAATATCAAATCATCAAAAATAGGCAAAGAAGGAAAGAGGGGAACCATAGGAATAAGGGGGAATAGTCTGGAACAAGGAGAAAGAATTTTAGGAATGATTCTGACTAGGGGAAAGACCCATAAGGAAAGATGATCAAAAGAGGAAATGTGGTTGCCACCAGAATGAATGGGATGGATCAATAATGATCGAAGGAAGATCAGGAAACATAGGGAATGAAGTAGGAAGACTTAGGAAGAGCTGAGGAAAGCTCTGAGTTCAGGAGAGTATTTGGTATGTCAGAACAAGGGGAACTATCAGATACTCTAGAGGACAGAAGGAAAAGGGCTGGCTCAGGAAAAGTCAGGACATCGGACTACATGGAAATATGAATGTTAGGAAGAAGGGCATCGGATGAATATGTTCCTAGTATGTTTCAAACAGCTGGAACAAGTACATTCATGTCCTTCCAAGAAACATGAATGTTTTCCTGGAAGTGGAAGAACTCTGGAATATGGTGACTCTAGGACTTGTCAGGCAAGCCCCAGAAACATCAAAAGTCATGGAATATGAAAGGATAGGTGGAAGGGGCAGAATATTAGGTCTTGAGGCAGCAGGAGGAACCGATGTTATTGTTCCCTCCTCAGAACATGAATGTTTCATGGAAACAGTGAAACTTCGGAAATTCTTCATGAGTCTATCATGTTCTATGCAGGAAAGGGTTATCAATTAACTTATTGGTAATGGAACATGGCGGATGGACAGAAAATAGGCCATGTTTCAAGGGAATTCAATGGAAAAGGGATATAGTAATCTACTTATAGAATTCTCAAGTCACATGGAAAGATTGTCTGTGCACCCATTAGAACAGTATAAAATAGAGTAGAAATAGGTTAGAATCGACAGGCAATTAGTGGATAAAGGCTTGGTGGTTCCCAGGGAGTGAATCGCTTAGGCTGGATTTCATTAAGAAACCTCTACTTTAGTTTTCAGACTTATAGTCAGGAAACTAGTATATAATATCAATACAAAAACTCATTGCTTTAGAACGGTTTAGTGTGATTTACTACCAAGCTCCAGAACTACAGTATCTTGCTTTACCCAAGTACTACAAAGGTTACGAGGCGGTGTCGTTAAAGGTGTTAACGGCGAAGGAGGGGGAATGTCAAAAGGGATAATGTGGAGCGAAGCTTCGGTAACGAGACGTAAGCTGTTTTTGGCCTGGAGGCAAGTTTCCGGTGGAATTTTGCTATAGAACCCCTCACGGTGGGCTCCAAAATGATGCGCTGACTTGCCACCTAGCTGCCATGCAGGAAACAACCAACAAGACCAGCTAGATAGGGATAGCTAGCAAGTAGTAGCATTATGTGTGTGTGAGAGGAGTCAAGCAAAGTCCTAGAAACTTGGTAAGGAGTTGTGAGGTCAGAGTTGGTAAGGAAGTGGGAGAGAGCGGTAAAAGATAACGGTGAGACCACTAGTGTTGCTACCAAATTGCAGCAGGTTAGAAGATCTGCAAAGACCCAAAAGGTCATTAAGGGATTTAAGAGGAGTTAATGGAAATATACAAGTCGCTAGCCATAAGCGCTAGCGTTAACAAAGGCAAGATGAGGGCACCTGTATGGTGCTTGATGAAGACAAGGCAAGGGTGCCCATATGGCGCGTGTAATGAAGACGACGAGTGCTAAGTTTAAGGATACCGTTAAGCTGAGAGCAGAAACTGAAGGAGACTGGACTGGGTAAACCCAAATCAGCCATTAAGGAAGCAAGAGTGTGAACGAGATCTTAAGTGTAGTCTGAAATGAGGACTAGACTCTGGTACGATTCGATGATGTTTAGCTACTGACAGGGCAGTATTTATAGGTAGGTAAGACGATAAAAGGGGAAACTGGTAAGAGATAGTAAGCGTAGCGGTTGCATGTGATAATGCATGTTGGGAGCTGCTATTGAACAGGAAAATTGTAAGTAATATGAGAAAATTGTAAGTAGATCGAGAGTGGAAATTGTAAGGGAAAAATGTTAATGAAAATAAGTTTATCATTGTTGGGTCATCAGTAATGCAGTGATGATCGATTGATGGCCGCCAGTCGGGGGCCATAGGGAGGGCTGGATTGTCTAAGGTCAGCTTGGCCATTAAGGGAATTGTCGGTAACGGTCGGTGTCATTAGCGGTCAGTCGGTAGTGGTCATGTGGTAAGGTCACGTCCTTGGTTTGACTTGTCGGTGTCGGGCAGCCAGCGCTGACTAGGTCGTATCAACGGGGGAGGCGTCCTCTCGGTGGTGGGATTGGTTCTTGGGGAAGGCAGCCACAGGGCGGGGGGATATATTGCATACGTGGTTCTTAGGGTTCCATGGGGCCTGCTAATTTGTCTTCTTTTGTAAGGCTGGGTGCGGGAGCACCGACTCCTTCTGGATGCTGCATCCGCGGCATATGCGTCGATATAGGATGGCCTAGCCTGGGGGCAGCAGGACGTCACCCTGGAGGGTGGCCCATGGTCTCTTGCAGCTGGGGCTGGTGTTGGCAGGGCACCGTCAGCGCAATGCTGTGGCTCTGGGAACGTGGTTGGATATGGTGGTGGATGCAGGAGAGGCCCTGCCACGCCGTGAAGATCATGCAGCTGCCTTGGGGGTCCAGGTGGAGTTGGCAATGATGGAGGATGGAGGCACAATAGTCCTGGGGGTGAGGGCAGATACGGGTGAGGGCAAGGGTGCACAGGAGAGCTTGGAGTGAGGTGTGAGGGGTGTTGCTTTTCTTGGTCAGTTCCTCAGACTTCCGGTCTCCTTCCCTGTACTATTTGTAGATCAGCTTGTACATATATTGCCATGGTTCCTCTCCAAAATATATCTCTTTTGGTGAATGTGGTTTAGTAAGTTTTATGTGAGGAGAGCAAAGAACATGTAGGGGTATAGGTTGGAGTTGAATCCCTAGTGAATTCAGAGGTGGGGGTTAGGCCCACTGCTGCCATCTGTAAGTTCTAGTCCCAGGAGTCCCAGGGCTTGTTGGGGTGCTGCCAGTGGAAGTCCTGGAGTGCCAGGGGAGCTCTGGAAAGGTTTTTGCAGGGTTCCCAAGTGTTGTTCTTGGGGCCGTAACCTTTCCAATGCATGAGGTAAAGGATTCGGTTGCAGACTTGCTGGGAGTCAAGGATTTGGTCGACTTTGTATTGGGCGTCACCTTTGAGCTCAATTGGCAGGGGTCGTTCCAGTCGCTGGCCTGAGAAGGGGTCTGGAGCATATTTTTTGAGGAGGCAAACATGGAACATCGGGTGGAGTCCTTTGAGGGCTGGGAATAGGTTGAGCTTGTAGGCGTGTGTCAAAACCTTCCAGAGGACTTTGAAGGGTCCAAAACGCTTGTAGTCAAACTTTGGGGAGGGTTGGCAAGTTTTGATGTTGCGCTGGTTAAGCCATACAAGGGTTCCAGGGGGCCAGTTGGGGGTGGGTTCATGGCAGGAGTCAGCATGCTTGGTGTAGGCTTTGTTGGCAGTGTCAATTCCTTCCCAGGGGAACTGGTGGAGGGACCAGAGGTCTTGCACAACTTTATAGGCAACATGCAAGGGGATATTGTTGAGGGAGAGAGTGAGCCAGGGGTGGTAGCCCTTGTTGGCATAGAAAGGGGAAACTCTAGTGGTGGAGTGGGGTGTGTTGTTGTAAGTGAACTCAGCCAGGGGTAGGTCGCACTGCCAATTGTCCTGTTGATAGTTGACATAGAAGCAGAGGTACTGCTCCAAGGTCTGGTTCACATGCTTGGTCTGTCCGTCAGTCTCCGGATGATAGGCGGTGGATAGATTAGTTTTTATTTCCAAGGCCTTACACAGAGACTGCCAGAATCGGGAGACAAAGAGGGGGCCATGGTTGGAGATGATGTCATTGGGGAGTCCATGCTTGGAGAATACATGCTCAAGGAAGATCCGGGTGAACTCGGGGGCGTTGTTGGTGGTGTGGCAGGCAATGAAGATGGCTTATTTTGTGAGGCGGCACACCACAACAAGGATAGTGTTGAAGCCATCGGAGTCAGGGAGCTCGACAATGTGGTCCAGGGAGATTGATGACCAGGGGTGGCAGCCAATGGGGAGAGGGTTGAGAAGGCCATAGGGGTGATGGCAGGGGACCTTAGCTTGGAGGCAAGATTCACAGGCCTGGATGTACCGGGTGACATCTCGCTTGAGTCCTGGCCAAAAGTAAGTCCAGGAGATGAGCTGAACAGTCTTATGGATTCCCGGGTGGCCCCGCAGCTTATGGTCATGATGTTGTCGGATGATATTGAGGCATATCTTTTTGTGGTCCAGGGCATAGATTTGGCTGTCCTGGAGGAGGAGGGAGTTGTCCGGGAATAGGGCAAAGGCTGACTGGGTCGGCGGAGCATCTTTCGGAGTGTTCTAGGGGTCGTGCTGGGTGAAGAAGGGGTCTGGAGGTGTGTTGCAAATTTTGTGTAGGATCCCTTCTTTGTTCATAATCAGCATGGCATGAAGATGTTTGGGGGAGATTACCACTCGATGGTTGAAGGAGTTCTGCTCCGCCTCAAATGACTTTTTTGGGTAGATGTCCGGTTGTCGGGTGAGGGTGTCAGGTTTGGCTCCAAGGCAGCCAGGGCGATAGTGGATGGTGAAGTCATACTCTGAGAGGGTTTCCAACCAGCAGGCTTGGCGGCAGCTGAGCTGTTTTGTGGTTGTGAAGTACTGAAGGTTGTTATGATTGGAGTAGACTTGGATGTGGTGGAGTGCTCCTTCAAGGTAGGCCTTCCATTGCTTGAAGGCTTCAACTATGGCAAGCAGTTCCTTGTTGTAGATGTTGTAGTTGAGCTCCACCAGGATCATTGAGCACATGCAGAAGGCAACAGGGCAGAGCTCACGGCTGCCAGGATCCATCTGCAAGAGGATGCTGGCAATGGCATAGTTGGAAGCATCACATTCCAAGATGATGGGGAGAGAGTGGTTGTAGTGTCAGAGGATTGGGGCGGAGGTGAAGACGGTGATATGACCCAGTCAGCGCTGGCTGCTCAACACCGACAAGTTGAACCAAGCACGTGACCCCAGCACATGACCACTACCAACTGACCGCTAATGACACCGACCATTACCGAACATTCCCTTAACAACCAAGCCAACCTTTGACAAACCAGCCCCCCCTCTACAGCCCCCGACCAGCAGCCAACAATTGATTGTAACTGCATTACCAATGACCCAACGATCATAAACTTATTTTCATTTACAATTTTCTCTTACAATTTTCCTTCTCAATCTACTTACAACTTTCTTATATTACTTACAGTTTTCCTATTCAATGGCAGCCCCCAGCATGCACTATCACATGCAACCGCTACGCTTACCATCTCTTACTGGTTTCCCCTTTTATCACCTTACGTACCTATAAATACTGCCCTGTCAGTAGCTAAACATCATTGAATCATACCAGAGTCTAGTCCCCATCTCAGACTACACTTAAAATCTCGTTCTTGCTCTCGCTTCATTAACGGCTGATTTGGGTTTACCCAGCCAGTCTCCTTTGGTTTCTGCACTCAGCTTAACAGTATTGTTAAACTTAGCACTTGTTGTCTTCATTACGCGCCATATGGGCGCCCTTGCTTTGCCTTCGTTGAGCACCATACAGGTGCCCTCGTCTTGCCTTTGTTAATGCTAGCACTTATGGCTAGTGACTCGTATATTCCCATTAACTCCCCCTAAATTCCTTAACAACCTTCCAGGTCTTTACAGATCTCTCAACCCACTGCAATTCAGTAGCAACACTAACGTCTGAACCATTATCTCTTACCGCTCTCTCCCTCTTCCTTACCGACTCCGACCTCACAACTCATTACCGAGTTTCTGGGACTTTGCTTGACTCCTCACACACACACATAACACTACTACTTGCTAGCTATCCCTATCTAGCTGGTCTTGTTGGTTGTTTCCTGCACAGCAGCTAGGCGGCAAGTCAGCACATCATTTTGGAGCCCATCGCAAGGGGTTCTATAGCAAAATTCCACCAGAAACTCACCTCCAGGCCAAAAACTGCTTACGTCTCATTACTGAATCTTTGCTCCCCATTATCCCATTTGACATTTCCCCTCCTTCACCATTAACACCCTTAACAACTCTGCCTCATAACCTTGAAGAGGAACTTGCTACCGCTAGGGAACTTCTCGATGTTAATGAACTCCTAGAGAACTTCCCAGGCCATCACATTGACAACTTCCTTGACACACCGCTACCGCTGTTATCTCCCGATCCCTACTCCCCAGTCCAACCTACTACACCCTTACCGACACCTGTTAACCCTATTGCAATGGGTGACGCCCGTCTTTCCCATCATATGCCACCCTGCAACAACTCTACCGCACCTAAATGGGATGAGAGTTGCCCTTGAGAGCTTGCCCAGTACTTCCGCAAGCTCAAATATCTCTTAGCGGACTGCGCTATTAATGACAATAACCAAAAGAAGGAATACACCACTTGGTACGTATCGTATGACACCGTGGAGACCTGGCTTGGCTTGCCAGAGTTTAGTGACCATACCTACGCCAAGTGGAAGATAGCAGTCTTTCATTTATATCCTGGCACTGAGGAATTTGCCTGTTACACCCTCCAGGATCTTGAGCAACTCATTAACCAGACCTTCTCTGCCGGTATCACTACTCTCGGACACTTCTCAGATTACTATAGGGACTTCCAGCACCTGGCGCGTTGGCTTCTAGCCAAAGGAAAGATCTACCAAAACAAGGAATGCCGTTTATTCCAGCAAGGCATACCGACTTTGTTATGGTCCAAACTCATCCGCTGTTTAGAAATCACCCTTCTCAATCATCACCCAGAGGACCCCTATGAGGTAGACCAAGTCTTCTAAGCTGCCAAATGGGTTCTGAAGGGTACCGACACCACCACGACTTTGAAGAAACTGATGACCGCTAATGCTAAGACTCCAGCCGTTAACACCATTGCTCCCATACCAACCACCATCATTAAAAAGGAACCTCTTGACAATGCCACTGCCGCTATCGTTAATGCTCTGGCATGCATGGAGGAAAAGATGGCTGCATTAGCTGCTGGTAACACTTCTCAGTCCCACGCCCCTCAACCTCCTAGCAACAGCTGCCACTTCTGCAGCGAAACTGGTCACACTATGGTACAAGGCAATTGCGTTAAGCTGGAAAGCTTCATCAGTCAAGGCAAGATCCATCAGAACCACAAAGGCAAGGTTGTCTTACTGTCTGGTGCTATGATCCCCAATTACATCGGCAAACAGCTCTACATGGAACGTATCGACAAATGGCACAGGCTTAACCCCAATCAGCTTCTTACCAGCTGCCTCTCCGCTAACGCTAACCCTGATGTGGAACAGCTCCAAGGCATGTTGCAGATGTTTATCCACAAAGTCTTGCAACTGGAAACCACTAGCCCAGGAACGTTATCCAGGGAGGAGCGTGTAGCTGCCTTAGAACAGGAACATTACACTCTACGCTGCCCAGCAGAAGTCTTCGACAGCATCGAGATCCCTCACACTGAGGGATATTGACCAGCTCCCCCTAAAGCCACTAACGACTCCGCCGCTACCAGCTCTTCCGCCGCTAACAAGCATCCTGCCTCTACTTCTGCTACCGGCACCACTAAAGCCCCTGAGCCACCAGTCGTTAACAACGCACCCATGGTTGATCCCCCAGTTCACCCCTATTCCAGCATTTTGTCTTGCTATCAGCTTCCGACCAATCAAAACTTTGGCACTCTGGACAAATGCCCTGATGCTGCTTACCAGAGTATGGCCCCCATCTATGATATCAAACAGTCCAAGCAGGTATTTGACCAGGTACTTCAGACCAAGCTTACCGTCCCTGTTGGCAAACTCTGCTCCCTCTCTAACAACATCCGGAATCAGTTCAGAACTGCCGTTATGCCTAAACTGCGCCTCCCAACATCACCACTTTCCAAGAGTCTACCGACATCCTCGACGACGCTCTGCCTTCATTTTCCCTTAACGACACTCCCGCTACCAACCCTCCACTTACCAACACTGCCAGAGCCCAAGTCACTTTGATAGACCTGGTGGAAGCATACATCAAATCGCTACTGCCTGGCAAGGAGCCAGTTATGTTAACGGTTGCTCAGGAATCTCAGGCAATCCGGTCCATCATGCTCTTGGTCAATAACCACGAAGAAATTGAATGTATTGCAGATAGCGGCTCACAGATCATCTCTATGTCTGCTGAAGTCGCTAACTATCTTGGCGTATCCTATGACCCTAGCATCATTCTGAATATGCAGAGCGCTAATGGTACTATGGACAAATCTCTTGGTCTAGCTCGTAATGTCCCCTGCACCGTTGGCAGTATCACATTATACCTTCAGATCCATGTTCTACACTCCCCTGCTTATAATATTCTGCTTGGTTGCCCCTTCAATGTCCTTACCAAGAGTACCGTCGACACCCTTAGCAAAATGGAAACCACGATAATGATAATGGACCCCAATACCAGACTTCGCCACACCATCCCTACATTTCCCCGCGGTCAGCACAAGCAACAGAAAGTTCAGCCCAAGTATAGCGCTGGACTGCCCCGTTGCTTTTGGCACCACCCTCATGGTTAACGACTCTGAGGAAGACTTAGCGGTTGTCCTCGACTACAACCACCAAAAGCACTCCATTAAAGTTCAATTGCATACCCCGCTTGACCCCAAAATATTAGAAAACCCAAAAACAGTTACCGACAATCTCTCCCTTGCCTATTTATATGCGACCGCTAGCAACCTTACCGCGACTGTTATCCTGCCGCGCTCTTATTTCGTTTCCACTAGTCCCTCTGTTCCCTCAATTCTTGGCCAAGCATCTGGAATGCTCGATACCCTCTCAGCCCCCATTTATGTTAACGTCCCATTCCCAGCCATTTATGTTGCCGCCAAGCCAAAATGCAAAGGAGTCCAAGTCAAGAAGAAATATAAGCCAGTCACGTTGAAGACCAAGCCCGTCGCTAGCCAGGTTAGCAAAGACTTTTGAATCAAACGACACATCCTTGGCAACCCCTTAGCAAACATACCCAAGCTTGATCCTAATCCCCCTCCCTTCTTACTGACTCCTTGTTTTACTGAGGATTGCAAAGCGACTTTCATTAAGGAACAAGATACTGGCTTTCTTACCCAAGATGAGCTTAACGTACTCACAGACCTTGTCGCTAAGCAACAAAATGCTTTTGCTTGGGAAGACTCCAAAAGAGGCAGCCTTAGACCCAACTTCTTCCCTCCCATTCACATACCGACCATCCCCCATGTCCCTTGGGTTCAGCATAACCGACCAATACCACCAGGTCTCAAAAAGGAGATCTGCGAAATCATCCATAGCAAGATCCAAGCAGGCATTTACAAATCCTCGAACTCCGCTTACCGGTCCCACTGGTTCTGTGTCTTGAAGAAAAACGGTAAACTTTGCCTAGTCCACAGTCTCAAACCGCTAAACCAAGTCATGATCTGCCACTCTGGAGTTCCCCCTTTCCCCAACCATGTTGCCAAATCCTTTGCTGGCCGCATTTGCGGTGCTACCCTCAACCTCTACGTTGGCTACAACAAACGCGTTATTGATCCTGCTTCCCATGACTTAACGACTTTCCAAACACTGTTTGGTGCTCTCTGCTTAGTAACGCTACCAATGGGATGGACTAACACTGTGCCCATCTTCCACAACAACATCACCCACATCCTCCAGCCAGAAATCCCCCATAACACTCTCAGTTTCATCAACGACGTTGGCATTAAAGGCCCAAAAGACTGGAAACTTGTTAATGGTGCACCTGCTAAGCATACTGACGACCCCAGCATTTGTTTAGCACTTTGGGAGTTCTTTGAACTCATGAACCATGTCCTTCAGCGGATGAAGTACTGCAGTGGTACTTTCTCTGGCCATAAGCTAGTCCTTTGCGCACCTACCTTCAAGATCCTTGGCCATGTTTGCACCCCTAACGGCCGAGTACCCGATGAAAACTGTTTAGCACTATTGGACCGCTGGGGCCCTTGCCAGTCGTTAACCGAAGTCCACGCCTTCCTAGGTACTGTCGGAGTCCTCCGGATGTTCGTTAAGAACTTTGCCCATTGCACCCATCACCTAACAAAGCTCACCCGTACTGGAGTTCCCTTTGAATTTGGACCTGACCAGCTTAACACTCAGAAGAACCTCATCAAGGTCTTGCACAACGCTAAACCCCTCGTTCCTATTGACTACGAATCCGACAACCCCATTATCTTAGCAGTCAACACTTCCTACATAGCGGTTGGTTTCTACCTTTGCCAGTGCACTACCAACAATCGCAAACAATGTTGCTATAACTGTTTCGGCTCCATCACCCTTAACAAATGCGAAGCTTGCTTCAGTCAGCCCAAGCTTGAGCTTTACAGTCTGTACCGAGCCTTGCAGGCACTATGCATGTACCTCCTAGGCATTAGGAACCTTATTATCAAAGTCGACACCCACTACATTAAAGGTATGCTGCAGAACCCTGACATTCAGCCCTCAGCCAGTATGAACCACTGGATCATGGCCATCCTTATGTTCCACTTTGAGCTTGTACATGTTAAAGGAACCTTCCATGGACCCGATGGACTTTTGCAATGACCGCTACAGCCTACCAACCCTTACCCAGACAATACTGACAACGACATCTTCGAAGATTGGGTCGATTGCATGCACAGATTTATGCACCATGTGCAGTTACCGACCGCCCTTGCCTACTCAGCCTCTACCACCCCTCGTTTACCCCCATTTGCCCACTACCTTCCGACTCTAGCAACATTTGTTAACGACACCATCCCCCTTACCAAAGTCTCGATTCCACCCGTTACCAACCCCCTTTCCTACGACAACATTCCTCACTCCCCCAAGGCCCTTGCTGGCAACAGAAGGGTCCAGCTCGTTAAGCAGTGGCTTACCGACTTCGAGCAACCGCTGGGCTTTAACGACAAAGCCCTCGCTACCTTCCTTCGCTACGCTAGTGGCTTCTTCCTCGCTAATGGCAAACTTTGGTGACGCAATCATAGCGGTGAACACAAGCTCTTCATACTGACCGACTCACAACTTCGCATCCTGAAAGCTATGCATGACAACCTTGGGCATCGCGGTCTGTTTGCTACAAGAGCCGCCCTGCTGGAGCACTTCTGGTGGCCCCAGGTAGCAGCCGATATCGTGTGGTACATCCATTTGTGCCACATTTGCCAAGTCCACCAAATGACCAAAGTCCTCATACCGCCTACCACCTCCTGCTCTGCCCACATGACTCTGCTTCCACCTGCCAACTTGAACCAGTGCAGATAAGTCAACAGAAATCGACATTACCGCCGACTGCAGGTTGGTAGTGAGGAGCGCACGCCCCATCCCGAGCACCTTAGGCACCTTCTCAAGAAACTCTTGTGTGGCCACAAAGCGCGCAAAGGTGGTGGAGTAGTTGAAGAAGGCAGGCATCAACATGATAGAAGTGCTGGAATGACGAAGTCCAAAGAGTCGCTGTAATTTATTTATGATTTTTGGTATGGCGCATGGACCAGGACCCTCACACGGACCACAATTAACAATCACAGGACTTCAACAATTTTCCTTTGACTGGGGACAGTCAGTTTTTCAGTCAAGGGGAGATGATACGACCCAGTCAGCACTGGCTGCCCGACACCGACAAGTTGAACCAAGCACGTGACCCCAGCACATGACCACTACCGACTGACCACTAACAACACCGACTATTACTGACCATTCCCTTAATGACCAAGCCAACCTTTGACAATCCAGCCCCCCCTCTATGGCCCCTGACTGGCGGCCAACAATTGATCGTAACCGCGTTACCAATGACCCAACGATCGTAAACTTATTTTCATTTACAATTTTCTCTTACAATTTTCCTTCTCAATCTACTTACAACTTTCTTATATTACTTACAGTTTTCCTATTAGCGGCCCCCAGCATGCACTATCACATGCAACCGCTACGCTTACCATCTCTTACCGGTTTCCCCTTTTATCGCCTTACGTACCTATAAATACTGCCCTGTCAGTAGCTAAACATCATCGAATTGTACCAGAGTCTAGTCCCCGTCTCAGACTACACTTAAGATCTCATTCTCACTCTCGCTTTGTTAATGGCTGATTTGGGTTTACCCAGTCCAGTCTCCTTTGGTTTCCGCACTCAGCTTAATAGTATTGTTAAACTTAGCACTTGTCGTCTTCGTTACGCGCCATACGGGCGCCCTCGCTTCGCCTTTGTCAAGCACCATATGGGTGCCCTTGTCTTGCCTTTGTTAACGCTAGTGTCTATGGCTAGCAACTCGTATATTCCCATTAACTCCCTCTAAATTCCTTAATGACCTTCCAGGTCTTTACAGATCTCTCAACCCGCTGCGATTCGGTAGCAACACTAACATCCAAACCGTTATCTCTTACCACTCTCTCTCACTTCCATACTGACTCCAACCTCACAACTCCTTACTGAGTTTCTGGGACTTTGCTTGACTCCTCTCACACACACATAACGCTACTACTTGCTAGCTATCCCTATCTAGCTGGTCTTGTTGGTTGTTTCCTGCATGGCAGCTAGGCGGCAAGTCAGCGCATCAACAGACTTGAGGAGTTCATGCTCTGGCACTTGCTGTCCCAATTCCATGGAGTGTCCTTCCAGGTGAGCCGGTTGAGGGGTTTTGTGATGCTTGAGTAGTTATCTATGAACTGGCAGTAGAAATTAGCAAAGCCCAGGAAGTACTGTACCTCCTTGATGTTCCAGGGTGGCAGCCAGTTGAGGATGGCCTGGATCTTGACCAGGTCCATGCACACGCCATCCGGGGAGACTATCACACTAAGGTACTCCACCTCCCTAATGTGGAAGGCACACTTCTCTGGTTTGGCATGAAGGTGGTATTCCTGAAGGCATTCCAGGACTTGGCGCACATGCTTCCGGTGGTTGTCGAGGAAGTCCGAGTAGATGAGGATATCATCAAGGTACATGATCACGAAGACATTGCTCATGTCATGGAAGATGTCGTTCATGAAGCACTGGAAGGTGGCAGGGGAGTTGGTCATTCTGAAGGGCAGTATAAGGTATTCAAAGAGTCTGTAGCGGGTGTGGAAAGTGGTTTTCCATTCATGTCCTGGAGCTATGCACACATTGTTGTAACTGGATCGGAGGTCTATTTTAGTGTAGACTTTGGCACTGTGGAGACAATCAACCAAATCACTGATGAGGGGGAGGGGGTACCGGTTCTTTTTTGTGACTTTGTTGAGTCCCCAGTAGTTGATGCAGAGTTGGAGGGAGCCATCTTTTTTCTTTGTGAATAGTACCGGTGCTCCGGCAGTGGAGTTCAAGGGCTGGATGAATCCCTTGCCAAGCATTTTGTTGAGGTAGTCCTTGAGTGCACGGAGCTCCACTTCAGACATATTGTAGACCTTACTGAATGGCGGTGTGGTGCCTTCCTCAAGATCAATTGTATGGTTGTATGATCGGTGGGGGGGAAGTTCCTTGGCGCTCCCTTCAGA
Organism: Termitomyces sp. MG145; assembly: GCA_003313055.1. Taxonomy (NCBI): domain Eukaryota; kingdom Fungi; phylum Basidiomycota; class Agaricomycetes; order Agaricales; family Lyophyllaceae; genus Termitomyces; species Termitomyces sp. MG145. The sequence goes on from QGOB01001551.1 coordinate 28,143, forward strand.
GAAGACATTGGCAAACTTATGATATTCTGGGGGAACTACTTTGCCTAAGATCTGTTCCTCCGTTTTGGGTTTGGCAGGGGTGTTCTCAGTGCAGAGGTGCTCTTCAGGGAGGGCCAGAGATATATGAAGTTGGAAGGCTGGGATGCCATCCTGCAGGATGCACGCAAAGGGTTCTGGGCCTATGATTTTGATGTCCAGGTTGGCAGGGCCGAGAGGTTTCTCAGGCACGTCGCTGGGGGTGGGTGGAGTGGGTGTTTTGAGGCCTGGAGCGAGGTAGGAGGAGCCTTTGTACCAGTTTTGGGGAATGTTGGGGGGAAAGGGAGGGATCGGACATAGGGTGGGAGTCTGGGGTGGTCCAAAGTCACCTTTTGGAGTCGCGGGGGGCCCTGGCATTGCTGGGTCATCCACGGTATGCAGTTTGAGGTGAATGGCAGCGGCCGAGCTGGCATTGGGTCCTGGGAAGGTCATTGTGAGGTCCTCCCAGTTGATGTCAGGGTTGACATTGTGTAACCAGGGTAGTCCAAGGACAATTGGGGTTGATTCTGGGAGAGAGGTGACCAGGAAATTCACAGGGAACTGGAGGCTGTTTTTGAGGAGGAGAGTGTCAGAGTGGGAGTGGGTGATAGGTCCAGAGGAGGCAGCATTCCCATTGAAGAGTTGGAGCTCCAAGGGCTTCCCAAGGGGGCTAGGGGTTAGCCATAATCATTCATTGACAAACATACCAGTGGCCCTGCTATCAATGAGGGTGGGTAACACTTTGGGGAGGCCACCTAATTGTGCATTGATGATAAAGGATTGGGCAGAGGTCAAGCAGAGCTGCAAGGGTGATGTTGGCGGGTGCACGGGGTGCTCCAGGGCACCTACACCCAGGATAACGTGAAGGGGAATGGGTTCCAGGGCAGATGCAGGTTGCCAGTGGGGGCAGACCGTGAGGTTCTGCCAGTTGATGTGAGGGTTGGTTGCGCAGAGCCTGGGAAGTCTCAGGATGAGGGGGGCAGTGGTGTGGAGCTTGGTTATGAGGAACCGGTGATGCGCTGACTTGCCGCCTAGCTGCCATGCAGGAAACAACCAACAAGATCAACTAGATAGAGTAGCTAGCAAGTAGTAGCATTATGTGTGTGTGAGAGGAGTCAAGCAAAGTCCCAGAAACCTGGTAAGGAGTTGTGAGGTCAAAGTTGGTAAGGAAGTGAGGCAATGGTAAGAGATAACAGTGCAGCCGTTAGTGTCACTACCAAATCGCAGCAGTTTTGGGAGATCTGTGGAGACCCAGAAGGTTGTTAAGGAATGTAGGAGGAGTTAACAAAAATATATGAGTCGCTAGCCATAGGTGCTAGCGTTAACAAAGGGCTTGACAAGGGCACCTGTATGGTGCTTAACAAAGGCAGGACAAGGGTGCCTGTATGGTGCATCACGAGGACAACAAGTGCTAAGTTTAACAAGACCGTTAAGCTGAGTGAGCGAATGAGAGGAGACTGTACTGGGTAAATCCAAATCAGCCGGTAACGGAGCAAGAGCGAGAACAAGATCTGAAGTGTAGTCTGAAATGGGGACTAGACTCTGGTAGGATTCAATGTTTTTAGCTACTGACATGGCAGTATTTATAGGTACATAATGTAGTAAAAGGGGAAACCAGTAAGAGATAGTAAGTGTAGTGGTCGCATGTGATAGCGCATGTTGGGGGCCACTATTGAATAGGAAAATTGTAAGTAATATAAGAAAATTGTAAGTAGATTGAGAAAGAAAAAATTGTAAGAGAAAATTGTAAATGAAAATAAGTTTACAATTGTTGGGTCATTGGTAGTGCGGTTACGATCGATTGTTGGTTGGCAGTCGGGGGCCGTAAAGGGGGCTGGATTGTCCAAGGTTGGCTTAGTTGTTAGGGCAATTGTCATTAATGGTTGGTGTTGTTAGCAGTTGGTCGGTAATGGTCACGTGCTGATGTTACATGCTTGGTTTGATTTGTCGGTGTCAGGCAGCCAGCGCTGACTGGGTTGTATTACTGGACTTCCTGTCACTAGCCATTGGTAAACGTGAGGGGTAGCTGTACAGAGTGGGTGATGGCTCCGGAGGATGTGGTACTGCCGTTGAAGAGTCAAAGGTGGATGGGGATGGGTAAGCGTTGGAGGGGGTGGGGGGTTGATGAGGCCAGGGACTCATCGACAAAATTGTTGGTGGCACTGCTGTCGATGAGAGTGTTGACATGGGCAGGGGAGGCATCAAGGGAGGTACTGATGAGGAGGGTCTGTTGGGATTGTGAGGAGAGGTAAGCTGTGGGAGTGTCCAGGGATAAAGCCATTGCACAGAGGTGTGAAGCCGGGGTGGGGAAGACGTTGGGGGTCTGGTTTGTGATTTAGTGCGTCTTCTGGATCTAAACTGTGTTGCAGCTAAT
>QGOB01001552.1:0-24663 GCA_003313055.1 Termitomyces sp. MG145
TGGGCCTCTCGTGGGGTGAGGTTCTTGGAAGTGTCTATTACTCGTGTACATCTTCATCGCTGGGTGTATCTGGCGGTGGCGCCGACACTAACGGCGACTTAGAAACAAATATACATTCATCTCAGATGAGACTTACCCTCAGCATATGAGCGAAAAGGTACGTCTCCAATACGCTGTTATTTTCATTGTCTTCAGCTGATTCACTCGAGTCAGACGAACCTGAAGCAACTGAAGGGACAATGGCACCTGGAGCAAGCGACGGTTGAACAAAGAGGTCATTAAACTCCGTGGCAACGGCGACAACTGATCTGGAGAAAGGTGATTCGGTAGACAGTCCGACAGGGACTGGGATGGGATCAGGATCGGAGAGATTGGACAAGGTAAATCCTGTCTCCGGCTCTAACAATGATCGGATGTACCGCAGCCCTTCTAAAAGACTTTGTTTGACATCAAGACTTGCCAGGAAGGCGCAATGATGACGAACAATTGGAGCGTGTCAGTCCTCCCTGGCCATGTAACACCGTCGGACAACTCCGCTATTACGTTCCTATCCTGATGTAGATCAATATTCTCCTATTTCGGACTTTGTTCTCAAGTATCTGGTGCTAGGAGCATGCCAGATTAAGATTTAGACTGCTGTGACAGTTTTGTCGTGGCGTTATCTCCTTGCTCACTCCACAAGATTAACCATATCAAGTTTTATGATGTCTTGGTCCATTTTTGTGCTTGTAACTCATCGGGAGAACCACTCGTCCCCATGGAGCGCTTTTGATCATCATTCGTCGTCCAAATCCCTAACGCGCAAACAACATTAAAAGCGTTCTATACATATACGTGACATCTGGCGAGTATCGAACAGTAGTATCCTTTAGTGTTTGGCCTATCTCTTTCCCGCGTTTGAGATTGGGTCTAAGATGGAGCATTCATCGTTCAACCATGCATATCACCAGCGGGGCGGTCGATAAGTAATCAACCTATTTTCCACCTCCGGCCTGAATGATTTGAAAAACTTTGTGTAAAGAGGGTACCGTATGTTAGGATATCACAGATATCACATCTGTGACACCGTAGGTGCGCTCTGGGCCACTCTCTTCCTATCACATTCTGCTTTGTCTCGCATCTCATTGTTATGACTTTATATATATATATCCTGCGGTACAGACCACACCCTCAGTCAATTATACTATGGACTGAGGGTGAGTCTAAATAAATACTTATGACATACATATAACTGACTGTACCATAGAATATAGACTGACTAGTCTGTAAATATCTAGGTGTAAAGGAAGAGATTCTAACATGTTATGGGACTATTGTTGCTTAACTGAATTAAGTCAATCTGATTCCTGCATCAATTTTCTACTGAATCGGCTGTTTCGGCTATTTAAGTTTATGCAACAAATCGTTTTTTTGTGTTCTGATATTCGGCGCTGAACAATGACTACTACTTGCAAAACTACATCTCCTACCCCTTCTTTGGAGGCCGATTTCATCCCCAAACAGATAAAGGAAATGCATCTTATTGATAATTCTGCAAACCCACCAGTACCCCCTGTTGGAAAAATCATGGCTGCCCTGGGTCGACCATATTCTTGATAGGGACGATGGGAAGTGAACGGGCTGGTTGTATAACATGGGTCTCAAATTGTCGATGGTCCAACTGTGGGATGATGTCCTTAACCCACCGAATGCCCTGCACAGGAAGTAGGAACCTCATGCCTTCCCAGCTTTGGAAGGGAATATCCGGCTGGCATGCTCTTTCATAACATGCACAATATCAGCATCAGAACAGAAGTTATGTGCAGATGAGTGGAACCCAGTGAAACTATGGGAGCACCCGAAAGGATAACATGGCAAGGCCCTGCCAGTTCAACAAGTGCACCTACTCCAGGAGGCTCTCACTATGAAATGTTCCCCATCTGAATCACCCACTAAAATGGCTATTTGGTAAAGACTGGGGCACAGGCCAGAGTCCATCTTGACACCTCACTGTGTTGGGTGATGTCACTAAGTATGGTCATATGGTGTCACTTCTTGGCTGGGTTCAGGGTATGAGACATCCTCAATCACAAGTCTTCCTCTGTGGAAGTGGCCCCACATGCCTGCCAAGACTAGTAGGGGCTCCCAATCATGTTTCAATGCTTTTCATGTCTATTCTGAGCAAGAGAGTGTCCTGCACACAAAGCACAGAGCCTTGGCTAAGCAGACCACAGATACCTAGAGGTCCAACCCACAACCCTAGCTTGTTCCTGGCTTTGGCATTGCAATGCAACCCAAATCCTGATTGCTCCGTCCTCAATCATATCTTCCACTCAGAGATCCACAAGTTCAAACTCTCAACTTAGTGATCTGTACCCTCATTCCTGGAGGTATCCTCTGCTACCAACTAGTCATGGCAAGGACAACTAGTAATGCAAGGAGCACCCCCATTGTGCAAACTGCTGCAAGTGTCTCCTACCATTCGTTCCTCCTTCTGAGTTTCAGGTTTTACAAATAGCAGATGCTCCTAAGAATCCATAACAGGAGATTGTCTACCAGGCTGCCCATTATACCAACATAGTAGGATAGGGTACAAACAGATAGCCACCCTATTTTTCTCCCTTTTAGAACTGACTCTCCTCAGTTGCAGCTTCTGCCAATCCTGAGAGGGTCTGATGTGACCAAGTGTCCAAGGTACATCATGCTCCTTAGACAATCAATTTCTAATGCAGATTATAGTGCTGCCTGGTAATTATGCCACTGATTCTGGCCCAAACATTTGAGCTCTATCTAGCCTGTATCAAGCTTGGCTGGCTGTGCTTGCTATGGCTAGCTCTATAGTGCAATCACTTTTGATCTGCTCCTGCTTTCTTTGAGCTAGAAGGCTAGTGGCTTTCTAAATTTCCAGCTTCTCACTAATATACTTTCTTGTGGCTGACTTATAAAATCTGTCTTTAGTTGTAGTGGCAGTGTCCCTCTCTGTCCTTTCTACCTCCATCATGAAATCTGCCAACCTTGATTATCAGAAACCCTGGCATCCCATCATCAATGCCCTGCCTCCCTTCATGGTTTGGCCAATCGGATGCTGTTTTCTTCCTTTTTGCTATCTGGGGCAGGCAATGCATGGTTCCATAGCTTGCTTCTCTATGTGATGGTGATTCAGATGATACATCTGCTCATTCACTCTGATCTTGTTCCTTTCTAACTCTTCTTTTCCTTTTCAGTAGTGCAAGATAGCCTGGATTTTGGCATCAGCTACCACTGTCAACTCTGCCTCCTCAAATGCAGTGGCTGCCTGGTTTTGGTCCTGGTATGTCACATCTTCCTACATTGACTACATTATTTCTGATGCTGGACTGTCTGTCATCCTCCTCTGTTTTCCCCTCTATTCCTGGTATCTGTTGCCTGGTAAGCGGGAGCAAGACATAATAATGTGCATGTCTCTTTTCTTTCTTTGCTTTATTTTTCTGACTGTTTTTTCTTTCTTCTTCAGTACAGGCTTGGTGTGTTCTTTATGAAGTAGCACCCTGGCCTATGGAAACTTGAGTGGTGCTTTGACTACAAGATGACACTATACTATTATTGTCAGGTCCCGCTGATGACGGGGGCTCAGCTACACTGGCGAGTCCTTACTAGGCAAGCTCGGGAGGCCAAGTACAGGTCCAGGGCTTCTCGGAAGCTCCGGTGTGACTATGAGTGGCCTGGGATGAAGTCCGGATGCTCTGGGGTACAAGTAGTGACACGCACAAAGTTGAGAGTGCTCTGTGTTGAGGAGCACAAGTTCAGGGGATTGGGGCTTTTAGTGGAGGGGGAAATGGGGAATGGGAAGATAGTATTGATTGGGGAACGGAAGTAGGTTTGGAAGTTGATAGGGATAGGTACGGAACAGATAGGAGATAGATTGATCAGGAAGCCGGGAGATGATAAGAGATATGGAACAGGAGATAGAGGTAGAGAGGAAAAGGTACAAGACAGGAAATAGAGAGATAGAGGAGAGATATGGAACAGAAATACAAGTCACGGAACAGAAGTATGAGGCATGGAGATGAGATATGAGAGACAAGATGAGAGAGAGATGGAGACATGGAACTAGACCAGAACAGAAACAGAGACTACAATGAACTATGGTGAATATCAAGACTACCGACTCTGTATGTTATCCTACAATTTATATATTACCCTCCTGCTAAGTCCTGGGACAGGGTCCCAGCCCAGGATCGTGGCATCTGATTACCTTCCAGCTAAGTCCCGGGATGAGCTCTCAGCCCCGGGGTCATGGCAATCTATTGGGGCATGCTGATGTGAGCCTGGTGGCATGCTGGTGGTTGCAGGAGGAATGTTACATGGAGGCCGGGATGCTGGGGTTTCGGATGTATCTGGTGACAGGGAAGCCTTGGGGTGACATGTCAGCTGGGATGCCATGGTTTGGTGATGCCTGGGGTCTGTCCAGAGATGGCCATGGGTGTTGCTGATGCAGCATTGTGAGTTGTGAGGTTGTTGGTGGCCCCAGAGGTGTGTGGGAGGTGTGGGGGAGGTGTGTGCCAGAGCATGTATGAGGGTCCGGAGTTGGTGGGGTCATGACAATTATGTCCTTTGCTACTTTATGTCCTATGAAATGCTGCCTCCTCATGGTGAGGTACTCAATTGCAGTCAACTCAACCTTTCTTTTGCTGTGCACCTGCCTGCCTTTGAGCCTTTGAGCTATCAGAGGAACACCCTAGCTTCAATCCCTTGATCTTGCATCACAGATCCTGCTCTAGTGTCAGTGTGTTCTTTCTTTTCTGTCTTTGCCTCTTCTTATTTCTCTCATTCTTTCCAGATGCATGTCACCTCCAACAATGTGTGCATCTGTTTCTTTGTCTACAAGCCACCCTAGACATCATTGCAGCTCAAGGAGCTTCCAGGATAGGCAGCCAACAATATATATTTTTGTATATTTTTGTATATCTCTTGCATATTTTTGTCAAGTGCCAGGTAGCTTCATACTACTTCCCTACCTAGTACTTTATAATACAATTTTCCCTCCTTTGATCTTTTGTAAGTCTTGAGCAACTGTCTTGTCTTGAGTCTAAATCCTCTGGGTTTCATTGTCTTCTGACCCAAGCTTGAAACACTTTGTCTTTCTTTTTGTCTGCTGCAGAGGCCTAGGATTCTGGTATCTCTCTAGTCTCAATGCTTCTGCTTTTGTTGCTCTTTTGTTTATGTTTTTTCATCTTTCTATCATCAATCTTGATTGGATCTTTGCAATCACTCAATCCATCAGTCAATCTGTCTTTCATTCTGAACTCCACTGTATGCCTTCACTGCTACCTTACTTTTTTTCTGCTCTTATTCCCTTACCACAGGGTTGTTAGATGATGACAGGTCAAGTCATCTGACAGCTTAGAGCCCTGAGTTAACTACACAAAACTGTCCTGTGTTCCAGTTCCTGCAGTGAATCTTAGTGGCAGTAGGTAATAGTAATCATTTCATGCCTTATATGTAACCTACTAGCTCCTTATGTAACCAGACTATATAGCTCAGTGGTTAGAGCATGATATGAGGTGCATACCCAAGAGGTCCCAGGTTCAATTCTTGGTAAGGTCACTTTTCCATTTCTAACAGGTTATGGGCCCCGGCACTTCCTTGTGCTTAAGTTAGCCTGCTTATTTAATGGAATTGTGAGTAATAAGTCATATGACTTGCCATGTCAGGGAGATGTGTTAGATGATGACAGGTCAAGTCATCTGTCAGCTTAGAACTCTGAGTTAACTACACAAAACTGTCCTGTGTTCCAGTTCCTGCAGTGAATCTTAGTGGCAGTAGTAGTAATCATCTCATGCCTAGAAGGTACTTATATGTAACCTACTAACTCCTTATTTCTGGTATGGTCACCTTTCCATTTCTAACAAGGGTGTTGAGCCTTATGTCAATAATGAGCTTAAGGATGAGGACATGGCCATAGTCACCAAACTTCTAGTGCACAGACATTTATGTCTTGCCCATACTACCATTTTTCCAGTTATCAAAACTCTCAGGGCCATGCTGTAATGGCACTGTTATATTGATGCCTCCCTTAGATAGATCTTGTAAGGGGTCAATCCCCAGGGACCATTCACTCATTTCTCCTTTCCTTTTTCCCCTTCCTTTTCTCTTCTTCTCCCCTTTAGATATTATCTGTACATATTGTATCCGCATTTTTGATCACCTGACATTGTTCTCAAGGTCATCTGATCCCTTCCTGATTATCTGACCCTTTCCTGACAACCTGACTTGCCAGAGTCACCTGATGGACATTACCAATCCATTCTCTGGCAATGTCCGAGTTTTTCATCTTTTATTCCCACACTTCTTTTTCAGTGGCTTATGTGTACTATACAGTTGATTCCCATGCTTCTGGGGCCCAAGAAGCATCCACATCCTGGCATAGGGACTCCTCAGACTTATTCTCTTTGGATATCCCTCTGCCAGGTGAGTAGCTAGCCCTGTACACTGTAGCCACTTGCTAATACATCTTTGGATATCCCTCTGCCAGTTGTGTGAGTTCCACAGCTCTCTGAGGTTGCCCTTACAGCGGAATAAGTCTCTTCTAACTGGTCTGGATTCATCAAGCCATTGTGCTCCCCTGTCCACTTCTTTTCTGCCTCCAGGGCCCTACTTGCTCCCCCACCAGTCCTCTCTTGGTCCCTCCTCTATCATGCCTGCTACCCCAGCCTCTGACCTCCCTCCTGCCTCAGGCACCTCTGCCCCTGCTCAGAACAATGCCTATGCTTGGTTACAGGCTGTGGAACAGGGTCTCTCCACCTTCAACACCACCCAACTCACTCACTCTCAGCAGCTTTCTACCATGCAGACTCAGCTTGAAGAACTCATCTCCTCCATGCGCTCTGCTTCCCTAGGGGTCACCCCCAGCCCCTTGGCTCCTTCCCATGCCCCCTCATTGCCAACTCCAGATCATTCCATCTCTGGAGTCCTTCTGGCAGCAACTGTCACCCCGCTGCCTCTCCCCATGATGACAATTGTCTCCAAGACCTCATCCACAATCAAGGCAGCTGTCACGACCCCGCCATCTCCAGACCCTCCTATGCTGCTCCAACCCTGGCACACACCTCCCCCGCACCCCCCGCACACCTCCGGGGCCACCGACGACCCCACAACACTGCATCGGCAACACCCATAGCCATCTCCGGACAAACCCCCGGGCATCACCGAACTCCAGCATCTCAGCGGTGATATGACCCAGTCAGCACTGGCTGCCCGACACTGACAAGTCAAACCAAGCATGTGACCTAAGCACGTGACCGCTACTGACTGACTGCTAACGACACCGACCGTTACTGACAATTGCCTTAACGACCAGGCCGACCTTGGACAATCCAGCCCTCTCTACAGCCCCCGACCAGCAGCCATCGATCAATTGTAACCGCGTTACTGATGACCCAACAATTGTAAACTTATTTTCATTAACAATTTTCTCTTACAATTTTCACTCTTGATCTACTTACAATTTTCTCATATTACTTACAATTTTCCTATTCAATAGCGGCTCCCGACGTGCATTATCACATGCAACTGCTATCTCTTACCGGTTTCCCCTTTTATCATCTTACCTACCTATAAATACTGCTCTGTCAGTAGCTAAAGGACATCGAATCATACCAGAGTCTAGTCCCTGCTCCAGACTACGCTTGGCCATCTCCGGACAAACCCCCAGGCATCACCAAACTCCAGCATCTCAGCAGACACGTCACCCTGAAGCTTCCCTGTCACCGGGCACATCCAGACCCCTGGCATCCTGGCCATCACATAACATTCCACAACATTCCTCCCACAAACCATCAGCATGTCACTGGGCCACCTGCTTCTGTGGCGTCGACGGACACCACCACCACGTACCATAACCACTGACCTGCCTGACGCAAGACTGCCGCGACCCGCACCAACATGCCCCGACAACTGTCATGACCCTGGGGCTGAGAACCTGCCCCAGGACCTAACTGGAGGACAATCAGATGCTATGGTCCTGGGCCAGGACCCTGCCGGGTACTTAGCAGAAGGGTAGTATATAAACCATGGGGTAGCATACGAGTCAGGTAGTCTTGATATTAACCATAGTTCTCCGTGTTTCCATATTCTCTGTCTCTGTCTCTATCTCAATCTATTCTCTTGCCTCTCTCTCTCTCGTCTTGTCTCTTGTCTCTCATCTCCGTGCCTTGTGTTTCTGTTCCGTGACTCGTATCTCTGTTCTGTATCTCTCCTCCATTTCTCTATCTACTGTTCCATATCTCTTCCTCTCTATTTCTACTCTCTGTTCCGTGTCTCCTCTCGTCCCCCAGTTACTTGACCAATCCACCCCCCATCCGTTCCGTACCTATCTCTACCCACTCCCAAACCTACCTCCGCCCCCTCCAATCAATACTACCCTCCTGTTCCCTGTTCCCTCCCCCATTACAAACCTCCCTACCCCCTGAACCTGTGCTCCCCTCCCTGGAGCACTTTCAAACCTTGCGCGTGTTGCTACTTGTACTCTGGAGCGTCCAGACTTCACCCCAGACCACTCGTAGATGTACCAGAGCTCCCAAGAAGCCCTGGACCTGTCCTTGGCCTCCCAAGCTCACCTAGTAAGGACTCGCCAGTGTAGCTGAGCCCCCATCATCAGCGGGACCTGACATCTACCCCTGCGTCACTGGGCCCCTGACCCAAACACCATGTCATATGGACCCTCAATCAGTCAGGGTCTACCTCTGGACTGGTGCTACAACCCCGGGACAAACCTTCATGGTATGGAAACGGCACTTCTCGGGCTTCAGAAAGAGGTCCGCCTCCTGCAGCTGTAGAAGAACCTCACGAACGTGTGCATCATGTTGTGCTGGGTCCTCCGAGAAGATGATAATGTCATCCAGGTACAGAACCATGTACACATCAACCAGATCATGGAATAACTTGTTGACCATCTGTTGGAAGGCTGCAGGTGTGTTCTGTAGCCCAAACTGCATCACCAAGAACTCAAACTGACCATACTGCATCCTAAAAGATGTCTTCCACTCATCCCCCTCATGGATCCGAATGTTGTAGTACCCCCACCGCATATCCAACGTCGAGAATACTTTTGCCACTTTCAGCCTATCAAGCAACTCATTTGTCAACAGTATTGGGTAGGCATCTGGCTTTGTAACTGCATTCAGGGCCCTGAAGTCCACCACTAGGCACAGAGAGCCATCTTTCTTCTTGACAAAAAACACCGGCACGCCACACGGGGCACTAGACTGTCGAATGTAGCCCTTTGCCAAATTTTCATCGATGAACTCCCTCAATGCCCTCAACTCCACCGGCGCCAGTTGATAGAGCTTCCCTGGCAGCGGCACCTCTGCCCCCTCCACCAAATCAATCCCCAGGTTGTGCTTATGATGAGCTGGGAGGCGCTCCGACCTCTGCTTGTCAAAGACGTCCAGAAACTCGTGAAAGTCCTTTGGCACCATCTCCTCCACCAAGCTCACTCCCACTCCCTTCCTCTTCACTGCACCCTCCGCCAGCACTTGTGACACACTCTTCCCCACCGCTGCCTGCCTCTCCATTGGCACCAATCGTGGCCCTTTCCCACTCCTCACCGACTGCATATCCCACCTCTGCTCCAGAAACGCCCCTGCACACCCTCCTCCACTCATACCCACCTCCTCTTCCATGCTGGCAATCACCCCATTGATGCACGCCTTTGCAATTCTCATGGCTTTGCCCTGCTGCGTCCATCAAAAACACATCGTCCTGGTGTGCACCCGCTTCAGCCCATGGAACTTCTCCACTGCCACTTGCATACACGGGCATTCCCCCACAGGCCGACAACATGTAGACTTGCGAGCAAAGGCCACCAACATGCCACGCCGGCCACCTCCACTCCCTGCCACCAACAATCTCACCCTCTCCTCCTCCGTCACCACCACCTCACCCCTCCGCAGCCTTGCCTCCTCCCGCCTCTTCACCCTTCTTGCTCTCAATCTCCTTCTTTGACGGCGGACACAATGGGCCCCCAGGAACTCGAGGTGCCAAAGCCATTGCCATGACCTTCGCGACCACCAGCAAACAAGTCTCCTCACAGAAGGAAGACTTGAAATTGACTGTCAATCGGTCCCAGTCAATGGACGGGTTATGCCACCGCAGCCAGTTGACGCCAAGGATCAAATTGTTGTCTCCAATGTCCGCGACGTCAAAGACCAGCACCTCTGCATGCTCGCCAATCACAACGCATAAGTGAACCTCCTCCATGATGAGGCCTGACTTGACTTCTGAATTGTCAATTGTTTGCAGCCGCATGGGGCATCTCTTCAAGACCATTGGTATCCCCTGCTCCTTCACGAGTTGTGGGTTGATGAAACAGCAACTTGCCCCTGAGTCCACCATTGCTTGCATATCCACAACATGTGAGGTCCCTTGGCCATGGAACTGCAATGTCAGCAGCAATTCCAGTGCCAAAAACTCTGACCTTGGTGACTGCACATGAATAACCACCCCACATCACCCCCTACGCCGGCCCTTCCTCTCAAGAACACTCGCTTCATCCGGGCCATGTAAAGCAATCCTATTGCCTGGAGTGAGTACATGGAACCAATTGGTTGCACCCATCGCGATGACATGGGGCAACCCTACACAAAACCCACTTCAGGCTCCCCTTTTACCGCCTCCCATACTGCCGCCCTAATTGACTCCACCAACTCAGGGCACTCTGCCACAAAGTGCCCCACCTTCCCACATTTAAAACACTTCCTTGCTGCAGGCATGCACCTACCTCGATTAACATCCATTGCATTTGGATCTGCTGGCACAGGCAGAGGGGCCAAGTGGGCTGCAGTACTCGTGGCAGGCGTCGCTGATGTTGGCCCACATGGGGTTGTACTGCCCCCATGCCAGACCCCCTTCTTCTTCACTGCGATGTCCGCTAACTTGGTCTCCCAGTGCAGCAGGATGTCCCGGGCCTCTTCTGCCGTCTTGTAATCCGTGTTCACCAATGCCTCCATCGCCGCCAGGTTCAAACCCTTTCAAAAACGGTCCTTGATGTATTCGCTCTCCACATCTGCCCATCCCAGCTTCCCTTTGAGCTCGAAAAAGGCTGTACAATAGTCTGTAATAGATTTCGACCCCTGCTGCAACTGCCCGAGGCGCGTCAGCATGTCCTGTGCTGGATCCCAAGTGCAAAAGGTCGCCTTAAAGTCTGCCAGCCACATTTCCCACCCAAAGTGTCATGGATTGAGGTCGGGGTCATCCATGCCAGTTGTGATAACGCACAACCAGTCCTGCACAGACCCTGTCAGGTATGACTGTGCCCACAAGATCTTCTGGCGGTCATTCCGAAAGGTCTTGAACTTGGTGGCGGTGTTGACCTGCTGAACAAACTGATCCACGAGGGCCTTCGCCTTGCCGTCATAATCCTCCGGCAGGCAGATCTTAGGCCCACGTCCCAATCCCTGAGTCTCCTGCACCTGTTCCAGCTGCGCAAGTTGATTGTATGCCATGTCCATGCCTTTCTGCAGCTTGCCAAGTCCCAGCTTCAACACCTCCATGCCCTCCCAGACCTCGTCCAGGTTCGATGTGAGCTATGCTGCTAGCTTGGCCTTGATGGCTGTGAACACCATGTCCGCAATGCGTTTCTCCGGTGAGGCCATGTCTACATCCTTGGGCGTGCCAGGTGTAGTCATTCCAAAGGTCAAGAAAATTTTCTTTCCTTTCTAAGATCTTTGCCCAAGTGTAAGGCTATGGTTCGTGGTTCACAATGCGGCACGTTGAATAGCACTAAGAACAAAATATATTGTCTGTTGAACTTGTAAGGACGCGTGTTGACATACCTAAGAACAAAATGGGCAAAGATAAGGAAAAATGTAGTAAGTACCGACTACTGTATCTAGCATGTGATCACGTGTATCATGACAACTATGACTCGGACTTCGCGGCAGATATTGGCACCTGCAAGTCAGTGTCTGGAGGAGTGTATCTCCAAGCAGGAGGACCAATGTTCTGGTCCTCAAAGTTCCAAGACACGGTGTCCACGTCAACCACGGAGGCAGAGTATATTGTGTGTGGAAAGGTGGGGGAGCAGATCCAGTGGATGTTTGCAGCCCTGGCCGAGATCGGACTAGGCATCCCTTACCCGGCCAACCTGAAAGGGGACAACAATGGCTCAATATCAATTGCCGAGAATAAGAAGAACCACAACTGCATGAAGCACATCGATGTACGGCACCACTTTATCAGGCAGGCAGTCAAAGATGGAAGAATCTCGATCACATATGTACCGAGCACCAAGAACCTCGCCAACCTCTTCACAAAGGCCCTACCACAACCCCAGCACCAAAGGTTTTGCGCGGTGCTGCACCTCACTGAGAACTGATGCATGTGGTGAGGCCAGGGGAGTGTCAGAAACAGGGGATCGCAACATGTGTTGCATACATGTGACTGATGCCACTGCTGCAAAGGGAAATGGGGACTGTATAGTTATAGCATATAGATCGGAAGCGGAATCCAGCATACCTCAGTCATTGTGATACAAGACTGAGGTATGTCTCAGGATACATTATTACTCAATACTCAGACTGACTGTAAATAGTATATTGTATCTTAACAGGTACATAATCAATACAGTTGTTGTGATACAAGACTGAGTATATTGTATCTTAACAGATAGCGTATACCATAGGTTTATACATAGTCCATCCACATACATGGAATGCAATTATCAATGAGGTCCCCTGTTTTGCCTAAGTTCTGAGATTGTGCAGGCTCCACATGGCACCTGTATAGCAGAAATGTGTAGTTATTGATGGCCTGGAAGGCTACCAAACTTTCATGGTTGGAATCTGCCACAGTCTCTGCATAGATCTGTGGGCAAGCAGCTATGAGAGCAAATGCTCTCATGTATGAAGCTCTGGTATTTGCTCCAGTATGAGCTAGTGCACAGGCTAAGATATACCCAAAGATGGATCCTCAGTGCACCTGTCCAGTGCTGTCAATAGCAATCCCAGATACAAAGTTCTGGGAACCCAGATGATCCTGGTGCAATATGTACTATGCCCACTAGTCAATCTCAAAGTGTTGCTTGATGAGAGCTTGAGTAAGTCCCACACCACACATATTATTATCTGTGCATCCTGACATAGTGGATGTGCACAAGGAGGGACAGGTAACCCGTTCCTGTCATTCTTCAGGAGGCAACTTTCTACAGCTTCCACATCAATTTCAAGGACACAATGCATAGTCCTGTCCCTTTGCATTGCATGAGAAAAGAAGGAGATCATATGGAACTCTTGCAGTAAGAGAGCAGCATGAACATGCTCTTGCATTTGGATAGAGGACCTGCCCTCTGAGATCATGCAAACAAGCCACCTTAGTTGCTCTGTGTTCATGGGTACAACTTGAGGTGCTCAGGAATACAATTTTGCATATGCATGAGATACATAAACCATCCCAGTCATCTTATGTGAGCAAGCAATCTTTGCTTCCTTGCCCACATAAACAATTGGCAACCAATAATAATTAGGATGCAGCATGCCCCTAAAATTTTTTTGGCACTCCCAGCACTTTCAGATATGAATTGTATCCCACCCATCTAGCAATAGCTGGGAACAGTGTTGTTCAAATGCTGGAAGTTCTAGGTGGACCTTTGCACATTATATGCTAATCATTGCTTGACCTTAGCATTGTGAGACTTCTTTAACTGATGTGTCTGTGCATCATTATCAGGCTCAATCTCCTGATCAGTTTCCTGCTGGGTTTTCATTGTCTGACTCATCATCATCACTCCTCTTCTCAGTCAGTTGCTGGACAAAGAACTTTTTGTTACTTGCCTCCCAATGCATTATTGTTATAGGATGCTCAGGGTACTTCTTGAGGAAGGTACTGTACTACATCAGTAGTACCTATGACTACAATATATTGACTTATAGGCCCAGTATGTACTAAGCACAGTAAAGTAAGCAACTGTCAGCATGATGATGCAAAGTGTGGCAGTTTTGTTTATTTGTATTTATTTACAAGTTTAAAACTCCGACTTGCAGTAAGTTGCGTTGGGCATCTCGACAACTCAATAACACTTTTTAAAGTATAATGTAATTTTTATTGATTGATTCCATTGGTGAAACTAAGTTCAGCTCATCCAAAAAAGGTTCAAATTTAAAAATTAATAATTAAAAACCAATTTAATTTGAGGTTCTTGCGTTTAGCCTAAGACATCCACTCCCTGGGGACTCCGAGCTGTGCACGATTGCCTGGTTTCTTCCTCCTCTTTCCACTTTCCTTTATACTCCTTCCTCAGCGCACGGACCACACTGGCCAGCATGGTTTTCCAGCGGGTTTTGTGGCTGCCGGTCGGCGGTTGGGTTTCTCTTTCACGATGATTTTTGCCGACTCTGGGCTTGGCGTGCATCCCTCATCCACCCTTTTCCTCTATCCTCTTCTTCCCTCACGCTTTGATATCTCGTTCGTGTCAGTTGGCAGTCTCTGGCTCGGCGACGGTACGGTAGGGTTTCGTGGGCGACCGTGATTGGGTTGGCCAGCGGGACTTCCTGTTGGGCATCTGATGGAGCTGAGCTCCATGATTGGGTCAACACTGCCACTGATCACAGGCTCAGTCCTTTCCCAATCTCTCCTTCCACTATCTTTGTTTCATTACAATTGCATGGCCATGGTGGGTTGGTTATGGGAGGAGGAGTTTTGAGGGAGGAGCACAAAGTTTCCAAAACAGAGTGTCGGGATGGAGTGGTGGCAGTGCTGGTTTTGGAACTGATGCCAATATCTTGGCTTTTTGCTGAGCACTGCCACTTCCCTGGCTATTCCTGACTTCATTAATCAATTTACTGCCTTGTTACCATGCGTTTACTGCTGCACTGGCTGGGTTTGTGGGCTTTTTCATGAGTTTTTGGGTTGGTGAGTCTGCCCATGTCTACAGTTTTTGACTAATGCTTACAGTTTTCAGCACTTTTGGGTATATTGGGCTTATTATCCAACTCTTATTGTCTGCCTCGTGTGAGGCAGACATATCAATGAGTAAGCCAGCCAATGGCATAAAGCACTCCAGGAATGGACATTGGGAGGTTGACTAATAGAGTGGGTCTGGAGGCAACCTGCTGACCCATCAGGTGAGGATGCCAAGACAGGAATGGAGTAGAGAAATGCTAAGTGGCCTGTGCCAGAATCCATCTGGAGACTGGTTCCCTTACACTAAAGCTATGGAAGCATATATAGAAGTCCATATAGACTTCTTGGAGTTGGAGGTTCAAGAGTACCTCCAATGAAAACAGAGTCAAGGATTGCAAGTATCCTTAGCATGGCTGTCTCTGCTTCCACAGATCATTGACCCTGTGATACTGTCTCCAGTGAACAAAGCATTCACTATCCTCCAGGCTCCTTAGCAGCCTGAGGAAACCCCATAAGCACTTGTATCTAGACAAGCTGCAGTGGAGCACCAGCAGAATGTTGCATAAGGGGTTATAGACCCTAATGATTCTCCATCCACTGAAGATGGATCCACTTTCACAGTGGATCCAAGGCATGGACTTAGTTGTGGGACCAATCCTCAGAGGCAGAGAATGACATGGGATAATTGTATCATCCTGCAGCAGTTCTGCAATGGGGACTTGAAGGACTATGGTCAGTCCTTCATAGACAACCAGGAAGTAGTGTTTCAAGGGAACACTGCTCTTGATGCATGGTTGCAGGCTGCTGTGCCTAGAGGCACAGAAGCAGAAGTGAAGCAGGAGGAAGCAAGTGTTCCTTCTGATTCTGGAGTGAACAAGAGGAGGAAAAGCTTCTCAGAAACAGCAACTCCAGCAGCCCCTCCAAAGCCATCCCAGAAGATGGAGCAAGGAGATAGGCAAGTGGGCACTTTTGCAAGGCCACCATTGTTGGCCTTGCAACAATTAAGGGTGCTGGATAGGAGAACACTGAGGAGGTATAGTATGCCTCCCCAGCACTATCAATGGCTTGCCACTCTAGGAGTGGAGGAAGCTCACAAATTGCATTGGCAGACAATGCATGATTGTTTGCATGCAATAACTGAACAGCAATTAGCTGTTTGATTGACTATTCCAAAGGAGGTCAAACACAAACAGACTGTAGTATTCAAGTCTGTAAAGCCATACTCAGGCTCTGCCAAGTTCAGTGAACTCAATAATTGGCTTCTGAGCATATGCATGAACTATTCCATGGCTCAATTAGGTGATGAAGAGCAAGAGCAGGAAAAAGTGCTCTCTCTAATGGAAAATTGAGTGACACAGCACTCAAATAGTACCTGTAGCATGTGCTACATGTCAACAAGACTCTGGAATACTGGACATTTGAAGACATGGTCCTTGGATTGTATGATCAATTTGTACAGCCTTCCACAATGCATGACACAAGGAATGCATTCCACAAAACACCATACATGGTGGAGGAGGGAGTGCAGGGCTTCTATAATCCCCTGCTAGATGAGGCCTAGAATATGGCCATCTTCCCAGATGAATTCACTATCTAGGAGCAGTTCTTGAAGGAGATACTTCAGAAGGTGCTGCTAGCCCTCATCATGGATGGGGGCCTAGAAGTGAACACCATTGAAGAGTTTGTGGCCAAGGCTCAGGCCTACAAAAGCAGTGTGAAAATGGCAGTGCACTACTTAGAGTGCAACCAAAATTGATCTTTGCACAGGCAACCAGTAGTTCACAAACATGCTGACAAAGCAGTATGGAAGAAAGTGGCATGGGATGTAATAGCACCTCTCAAGCCATGAGCTACTGCACCTGCAGTATCCAGTATGTATAACATCATACTTTGCACAACTGTACTGGGTAGAAGCCTACTCCTGTGAAGGGATTTGTAGCACCTCATTGCCAAATGTGTATGGACCACACATATACCTATGGCATACACTACCTAGACTACCATTGGTCTGGAAGTGGCCTGCACATGGACATTTCCCTTCATGTAGATGAAGACTGGTTGGCACAGTTGGAATGATATGGCATTCCTGGAGTGTTCCAGAGGTACAACAGGTGGAATTATCCCACCTCTGACAACCAAGAATATATGTGCATTCTCATTCAATTGCTCAAAGCTTGTGGGCTTGTGCCACTTATCAATTGTGAGTGGCTATGCTATAGCAAGGATGCCAGGTTCCAATACCTGGAAAATTGACCAAAAGCTACAATAGATGTGGTAGTAACATGACCACTGGTAGTAATGACCCCCAGTGCAGTAAATCCCCCAGTAAAGCCTGTAATAACCCCCAGTGCAGTAAATCCCCCAGTAAAGCCTGTAATAACCCCCAGTGCAGTAAATCCCCCAGTAGAGCCTGATGCATCCCTACTTGTGTCCAACCCCAAAAGGGAGTTCAAGCAACAGAACTCACAAGATGATTTGACAATGTTTTCTGATACATCTTCCTAGGAAGGCTCCTCTGATTCTCCAACATCCCCTGCACTGGAAATCAATGATGCTTCTGAAACAATGCCACCTGCCCTACCTAGCAATATGGTGCCTAGCAAGACCACAACCACTGCTGCTGCCTCCAAACTTCTTGCACCAGCAATAGTTCCAACAATTGCTGATGCTTCTGCTACTATGGCCAATGCTATGCTGAAAAGGTGGGACAAAATAGCTACTGAACAGGGAGATCTTGAGAAACCAATGCACATCAAGGGAATGTATACTCCCTCATAGTCATCATAGGCTAATCACTATTTGTGATTTGCTCAACATATTCAGACTGTAGTATCTTTGATCCTACACTATTGTTAATGTAGGAGTTGCTACTTGCACTCCAGTGATACTTCATGGGTGGGACAGTGACAAGTATGGTAGGATCAACAATCCTACATTCTGATTACAGTAAGCCACTCATAACAAGTGAGTGGTGCAAAGCAACTCAGAGGGAATCTACATTCCCTCAATGTGCATCAGCTCCACAATATTCCCTGGCTCAGTAGCCATTTTGTTCCACTGTTCCACCACAGTGTTGGCCATAGTGGCAGAAGCACCAGTAATAGTGGTACTAAAGCTGGGGCCACAGGTTCAGAGGCAGCAGTGTTGGCCACAGTTAGTTCTGGGAACTCAGATAACTATGGTGCAGTAAGTACTGTGGCCCAGCAGTCAATCTCAAAGTGATGTTTGAGAGGGACTTGGTAAGTCCCGCTTCACGAGTGTTATTATCAGTGCATCCTAACATAGCTGATGTGCATGAGGGAAGGGGGACAGGCAACCAGTTTCTGTCAGATACACTGTCTGGTCCCTCCACATTTCATAAGAGAAAAAGGAAATCTGATGGAACTTCTGCAAGAGGAGAGCTGCGTGAATGCACTCTTGCATATCTGTATGGAGGCTCTGCCCTCTAAAATCACATGGACAAGCAACCTCAGTTGCTCTGGGTTCATGAGCATACCTCAAGGTACCCAAGAATAAAGTCTAAAGTATGAGTTGGATATATAAATCATCTTAGCCATCTCATGGGAGAGAGCAATTTTTGCTTCCTTGCCAACATAGACCACATTGGTCATTAGCAACCAATAATAATTAGGGTGCAGAATGCCTCCCTTAGTAAGGGATGGTTTATTGCCATTCTTCTTCTCTTTCACTGGTCTCACATGAGACTAGTCCTCAATTACCTTGTCCTCTGCATGAGGGATAGGTTCTACATAGGGCATCATAGGTGCCCTTTAAACAGGTGTCATTTGAAGGTCCTGTTTACAGACCTTCTGTGGTGGATCTTCTCTGGGGGATGCTGTCCACTTCCCCACTCCCATTACTACTTGATAGAGGTTCTTACAGGCCTCATCTTGCTGTCTCTTGACTACTTCAAATTTAGTAAGAACCTTGATTGAATGCAACCTACACTATCAGATCCCAAAGGACGTTGATGCCAACATCTTCTAGAATTCCTGAATCATGCAGGCATTGCAGCAGCTAATTGCTCATCACTGTCAACATTGGGAGAAGGCTCTTGGGCCTTTTCCTTTCCTTGACCTATGACCCCCACATAAGGCTGCCCCTGCAAAGATTCAGATATCTCAACAGTTGTTAGTTGCACTGATGCCTCCTTGTCCACTTCCATATTATGTGGAGAAACAGGTGCATATCTGTTTTGACTTGTCCATGGACTAATCAACATTGCAGGTGCTTGTGGACCTGCAAATGAGAACAACTGCATTATCACAGGCTGTTGTGGTAACATAGAACAACTGGCCTTCTGCACCCATATGCAGTTCTGCCATTTGAAGGCCAGTATCACTTTCATGGGATGTCATCTGGCATCACTGTTGCAATGAACCTTCTTGAAAACATAGGGGGGATGATACACGTCCCCTCTGACAGTTTGCACTATAGGATGGTGGGGCTACATCATGGCTCTGCCATCTCCTGGGTCCACTCTCTCCCCTTGTTGAGCCAGTCTGGCTTAAATAATAAGGAAGAGGTGGGTTTGACCTGCCTCCCCAATCAGCTGGCTTTTGTTTTCTTGGAACAGTGGTGCAACCCTTAAGTTGGTCTTTACACTCTGAAGTGAAGAAAAGAAAGTTTGAACTCAGCCATAGTTCAACTTTGGCTGACTAGCATGGACACTCCTGCTGATGGTCTTAGTTGGACATCATCCATGCCTTACTAGCAAATAGTGCTGACTTGGCCTATTCATGACAACTGAAGTTGTTGAGCTAGCTGCCCAGGGTGTTTCATGCCCTGGACCTCCAGGTATCAATTAAGGACCTCTAGGTCCTTGCAAGTACTTAGTAGAGAACACTTTTAAAACTAATGGGGACCTGTAAGACAAGCTATCAAACCTGTAGATGGCATAGAAGAGGTCAAATACTGTCAATTCTATTCTCAGAGTGGAAGAATTGAGAATAGCAGGCACATCAGACTTGCTTGAGAGTAGCAAAAGCTGTGACTGAGGACAATCAGTATCTAGAGAAGGGAAGATGATATGGCAGCTATCCATTTGCATTTGCATTGAGCAAATATCTGCACTTTTTTTGACAAGTATATTTGTGATGTGAATTATCCAGAACAACTGGATACTCTGCAGTCATACTCATAGCAGTTAGAATGATCCCTCAGTGCACAAGTCAGCAGTATAAGCAGTACTCAAGTATACCTGTACTAAACAAAGCTACACTATTCTACTATGTTGGTATAATGGAAAGCCTAGTAGACAATTCATGTCAAGAAGCTTAGGAGTATCTGCTATTTGTGAAACCTGAAACTCAGAAGGAAGAAGCAATGGTAGGCAATACTTGCAGCAGTCTACACAATGGGATGCTCCTTGCATAATCAGATGGCAATGGAGGGCACTCTGACAATGAGTACTAAGCCAAAAGTTCAGACTTGTGGATCTTTGAGTGAGAGGTATAATAACCTTCCCCTGTTACTGGTGTAATAAGGCAAGCAAGGGGTGCTTGGCACATGGTCAGTTGTCATGGGGTCACTGTGGGGGGCACAAGAGCAAGAAGCCAAAGGATGCTGCCTTGGTGAAAGTGGCTTAAAAGATAAGATAAGATAAGACAATGATAAATAAGATTATAGAGAATAAGATGAAAGAAGTGGAGATGGAAAGGAACAATACAAGAGGGTGCTGAGGAAGGAAGAAAGGGAAGAGAAAAAAGAGGAGAAAAAAGGTATCATAGAGCATACTTGTAGAAGTTGTATACCTAATGCTTATAAAGGCAGAGGTTAGGACCACTATTGCTCTAGTGAGGTTGTGGCCTAGAAATCCCAAGGCTTGGATAGATAGAACTGTTAGAAGTTTTGCAGAACATCTGATGTATTTCAGAGATGTTTGAGATGTTCCTAGGAGTTGTCTTGAGGTCCATATATAGTCTAGCAGATAATGGAGGGTCAGGAAGCTCAGGAACTTCTCTATTTTGCATTGTTATTCTTTGTCGACTTCCACTGGCAGAGGCAGGTTGTTTTCCTATCTGGGGAGAGGATTTGGCTTGTGGCATTCAAGGAGTCTGACATAGAAGATGGTGATATACATGTGATGTGAATTACCTAGAACAACTGAATACTCTGCAGTTGTAGTCATGGCAGTTGAAATGATCCTTTTCAGTGCACAAGTCAGCAGTATAGGGAGTACTCAAGTATCCCTGTACTAAACCAAGCTATACTATCCTACTATATTAGTATAACAGGCAGCTTGGTAGACAATTCCTGTCATGGAGCTTATGAGCATCTCATATCTGTAAAACCTGAAACTTGGAAGGAAAAAGCAATGGTAGATGACATTTGCAGTGGTTTTCACAATGGTGTGCTCCTTGCATTAGCAGATAACAATGGAGGGCACTTTAGGAATGAGAGTATGAATCACTAAGCCAAAAGTTTGGACTTGAGGATCTTTGAGTGAGAAGTATGATTGAGTGTGGAGCAATTGAGATCAGGGTCACATTGCAGTGCCAAATCCAGGAACAGGTTAGAGTTGCTTGTTGAACCTCCAAGTATGTGTGGCATGCTTAGGCAGAGCACTGTGTCTTGAGTGCAGGGCATTACTGACTCAGAATAGCAATGCAAAGAGTTAAAACACAATCAAAAACTCTACTAGTTGTGGCAGACATGTAGAATGGCTTCTACAGAGAAAGATGTGGATCATTGTAATGTGCTACTTTTGATCCTACCTGCCATGCAGGAAACAACTCACTAGGCAGCCTAAAGAAGGAGCATTAGTAGCTTATATTTAGTGGGGTTGCAAGCAAGTTCTTGATAGCATGTTAGGTTAAAGCTGTTGGTAATGGAAGATACAAGTAAGTGTGAGGGTGGCAAAAGGAGTGTTAATGGTTGTGGCAACTAGAATTAGTTGTTAATGTTTTGAGCAAAAGTGCAAAGGTGCCAATGTGCTTATATACTAAACAAGAAAGGCATTAGCAATAATTTGAAAGCAAAAGGCAAACACATGTTGCTAGCTGTAGATGCTTAGCAGAAGGCAAAAAATGACAAAGACAACAAAAGTAGACGTGTAAAGGAGGAGAGTGCAAATAGTAGAGGTGTTATTATTCTTTCAAGCAGGTTTTTGCTCTAGAGCATAGCACATGAGCTAAGAATGGCTATAACAGGAGGTTCTATTCTGTGTCCTATAGCAACTAAGTAATGGAGTATTTATGCTGGTAAAAGTAACACAACCCCAAAAAGAGTAGTTGCTACATAGGTAAAGAGGACCATTGTCTTGGCTGCCAATTTGAACAGGTAGAGAAACATATGCCAAGGGGGGCCATTATTGAATAAGAAACTGGTCAAGAATATAAATGATGAATAATCCTAGTTAGCCTTGTACAATCTCCAAGGTCATGGGGACCACTAACCATGTCAGCTAAGGCAGCCATGAAAAGTAGCATTGTCCAAAGTCAATCAAGTTGTTAAGGCATTTGTTAGTAGGGTTTACTGCCATTAAGAGAGATTTGACCATGACTGCATAAGCAGCACCATCTGATTTGCCTAATTAGAAAAAATTGGATTGGATTAGATAAAGTTAGATCAGATTAGATAAAGTTAGATCTCTTGGCATTGTTAGATATCTTGAAGTTATCATTATCTTGCTGTCAGTGCCAGATGGGTCTTATCATCTTTTCTTAACTGAAATTCTAACTGTCCTTAGTCAAAAAAAAAAAAATCTGCCAAATCTTGTGGTCATTAGGTTTGGTTCTGTGGCACCATTCTGAAATCTATAACTATTTTTTGACACATCACTTGACTTCTTCATTTCCTTTCTCTTTTCTAGCTTCCTTTTTCTGCCTCACATACTATGTCTTTCAATGTCACCACCCAGTTTGCCCAATTGGTCACTACACAGGAGTTTTTGGAGAAGGCTTCCAAGATGCTGGCATTAGCATGTATTTCAATCAGCATTAACCCCTGAGTTGCTATTACATCTATCCTGACAACATATGTGCACTACTTTGAGTCAGTGCATATCAGCAAGGAAAGTGGTAGCAGCTGAGTGCCAGCTGCTATTTGCAAGATATCAAGCAGAAAAAAGGATTTGACCATTCAACAAAAATTTTGTTAGCATCCACTTTCTTCTATTCTTAATTCCTGATTGCTGATGCTTAACATTTAGAAGGTATGGATGCTAACATGACAGTATGTCAAGTGGCACCATTAAACATCTTTCAGAAGATGTTTGAGGTATTTGTCAGCTAATAACAATTTTTTCTTTCAGAATTCTTTGTTGCATGGTATGGAGCCAGTGCATTGTGAGGATGCAGGCCAGGTTTTGCCTGTCCTTCCTTGTTTTAGCAGCTCTGGCAGGGCAGGAGGGGAGTTGCCCATTCTGCTATGAACTCCAAAGACTCCAACAGAAAGCATTAGTGCCAGTCAGACAAGGGTGCAAACCTGTGAAGTGGCCCTTTATGTGACTTTAATGCTAGTGGATAATGTCCTTTGTTAGCCTTCAAGAAAGCTGAGAACAGAAGAGTTGGAAGGCAAGGAAGAAAGAATGAGTCATTTTGTGTACTTGCTTAAGGCTTGCAGCATTAACATCAAATTTCAGGCTCAAGAAGGAAAGGATAAAGCAGTTATTAATGTGAAGTCAGATTCCAAGGGCATGGTAGGGCTTTGTTAGCACTTTAGTCACTAAATTATTAGTGCATACACTAGATTCCAGGAAATGCCAAAGGCAAGGGCCACATTGTAGCTTGACCATCATCATCAGAGGTAGAGGCAAGTCTTCTCTTCTAACATTCATTGTTCTTTAATGCTAATGTCTCTTATTTATCATTAACACATTCTTTTAGACTTCTCATAAGTCCAGCAAAGGAAAAGAAAAAGCTCTTGCTACAAAGATAGAGGATATCTTTAATGCTCCTGCATTACTGCTATTGCTTCATAGATTCCTCCCAGTTAGCAGTGTCAAAGTTGTTTAACAATTACAACCTGATATTTTTGCAAAAGAAGAGATTGGATACAATGGTGTTGGACACAGGTTTGGCAGGAGATGAACATGCAGGCAGCAGAAAGAACAAGAAAGTAGTGTCCTCTGCTGAGCACATGGCATTTAAAGCAAGAGTGGGCATGATAAGTCCCAGCTTTCACCTAATGTCTCTTTAGTTGGTAATGCCTGTCTGTAAGGGCGACCTCAGAGAGCTGTGGAACTCACACAACTGGCAGAGAGATATCCAAAGATGTATTAGCAAGTGGCTACAGTGTACAGGGCTAGCTACTCACCTGGCAGAGGGATATCCAAAGAGAATAAGTCTGAGGAGTCCCTATGCCAGGATGTGGATGCTTCTGGGGCCCCAGAAGCACGGGAATTGACTGTATAGTACACATAAGCCACTGAAAAAGGAGTGTGGGAATAAAAGATGAAAAACTCGGACATTGCCAGAGAATGGATTGGTAATGTCCATTAGGTGACTCTGGCAAGTCAGGTGGTCAGAAAAGGGTCAGATGACCAGGAAGGGATCAGATGACCTTGAGAACAATGTCAGGTGATCAGAAATGCAGACACAATATGTACAGAGAATATCTAAAGGGGAGAAGAAGAGAAAAGGAAGGGGAAAAGGAAAGGAAACAGGAGAAAGGAGAGAAGAGGGAATGGGCTCAGGAAGGGATGTCCCCTTACATCACCCCCCCTCTAGTGTCAGGTCCCGCTGACAACGGGGGCTCAGCTACACTGGTGAGTCCTTACTAGGCGAGCTCGGGAGGCCAAGTACTGGTCCGGGGCTTCTCAGGAGCTCCGGTACAGCTACGAGTGGTCCAGGGCAAAGTCCGGAT
>QGOB01001553.1:0-13371 GCA_003313055.1 Termitomyces sp. MG145
CTCGGACATTGCCAGAGAATGGATTGGTAATGTCCATCAGGTGACTCTGGCAAGTCAGGTGGTCAGAAAGGGTCAGATGACCAGGAAGGGATCAGATGACCTTGAGAACAATGTCAGGTGATCAGAAATGCGGACACAATATGTACAGAGAATATCTAAAGGGGAGAAGAAGAGAAAAGGAAGGGGAAAAAGGAAAGAAGAAAGGAGGGACTGGTCCTGTGGATTGTCCCCTTATACCCCCAGGCCGCAAGACACCTGCACCACCCAATAATGCACCAAACCCAGACAGCCAGCAACCTCTCAGCCCCGCCAACCTGGACATCAAAATCATAGGCCTGGAACCCTTTGCACACATCCTGCAGGATGGCACCCCAGCCTTCCAACTCCACATCTCCCCGGTGATGCGCTGACTTGCCGCCTAGCTGCTGTGCAGGAAACAACCAACAAGACCAACTAGATAGGGTAGCTAGCAAGTAGTAGTGTTATGTGTGTGTGTGAGGAGTCAAGCAAAGTCCCAGAAACCCAGTAAGGAGTTGTGAGGTTGAGGTCGGTAAGGAAGTGGGGCAATGGTAAGAGATAACGGTGTGACCATTAGTGTTGCTACCAAATTGCAGCAGCTTTGGGAGATCTGTGAAGACCCAGAAGGTCATTAAGAAATATAAGGGTTAACGGAAATATACAAGTCGCTAGCTGTAGATGCTAGCGTTAACGAAGGCTTGACTAGGGCACCTGTATGGTGCTTAACAAAGGCAAAACAAAGGTACCCGTATGGCACATAACAAAGGTGATAAGTGCTAAATTTAACAAGACCGTTAAGCTGAGCAGGCAAATCAAAGTGAGACTGGACTGGGTAAACCCAAATCAGCCGTTAACAAAGCGAGAGCAAGAACGAGATCTTAAGTGTAGTCTGAAATGGGGACTAGACTCTGGTATGATTCGATGATGTTTAGCTACTGACAGGGCAGTATTTATAGGTACGTGAGGCAATAAAAGGGGAAACCCAGGTAGGAGCCATTTACGATGAGGAGTCATATGCACAGAGGCACCTGAGTCTGTATTCCATAACATGTCAGATGGCAAAGTCTTCGAGTTGACAGATTGACACATGGCTGCCTCTGCTTTGATGGCGGGCCCATCACAACCTTCTTCAACCTTTGGGGTAGCCTTGGCAGCATCAGCTTTAGCTCCACAATGGCTTCCATGCTTTTTAGACTTGGCATTGGAGTCAGTCTTCTTTGCATTTTCATGGGCCACCGAAAGCTTAGGACAGTCTTGGACCTTGTGTGCTTTGTTGCATAAATAGCAGGTAATCGCGCGAGCTGCGGCTGCAGTTAGAGCTTCCACTTCCTCTTTAGCTGCATGTCGTTGTATTTCTTCTGTCCTGAAAGCTTTGAGGACTGTGTCTTTTGTAAGATTATTGAGTAGTAGGATGGACAAGATGAATGATGCATAGTCATTGCGAGGTAAAGCACGCAGCATGGCCATGGTCATCAATTCATCATCGAGCATTTTGAGGGTGTAACCAGGCAAAGTTTGTCCCCCAGGTCCAGCGATAGATGGTGGACGGAGTGCTCTGACACGCTGCATAGCACCTTCAACCCATGTGCAAAGATCTGTGAGAGACTCATTGTCATGTAGCTAGATACTAAAGAGGTTGCTTAGTGAGTTAAACTGTGCATTTGGTGCTGCCTTAGAGTGGATTTCCCTAAGCTTCTGCCACATTGTGGTGGGGTCTTTGCAGATAGCATTGACATGTGTTTTGTTGCCCTCATCAAGCCACTGATAGATTTCACTGGCAGCTCTGTCACTACAGAGCAAATAAGATTGTAATGCCTGAGCTGAAACCAAGTCCCCTCTGTCTGTCAGTTGTTTTTCCTTCCCAGAGACCATTCTGGATCCCCCAACTGACATTAAATGTCCGTACATTGCCTTTTCCTACTCTGCATACTTGATTACACCGAGTTTAGACATTGGCAATCTAGATGATGGAGTGATGTCTTCCATGCGAGGCAGGTGGTCCGGGGCTGGTAGACGTTGAAGGCGTGGGAGTATAAAAACCTAGAATAAGGACTGGTGATGCTACTACATCAGATAACAGAGCAAGAATGTGTTGATCTTCTGTGTAAGTTTGGGGGCCAGGGCCCATAACCTGTTGCTGACAGTTGCGCAGTAGGAACCAGACTTATAACTGGATGGACTTTAGACTAAAGTCTGGCGTCTGGCGTCTTGTATTCAGAAGATGATAATATTGACAGGTAACGTAGTACACATACCTGGCATCCTGTATTCAGAAGATGAAGAATACAAGACTACCAAGAGTGAAAATAAAACATGATCATGTGAGTAAATGATATTTCCATTGTGAGGCAGGACTGGCATTCATGACCTAAACAAGCGGTTGGTCGGTAGTGGTCTCATGCTGATGTCATGTGCTTGGTTCGACTTGTCAGTGTCAGGCAACCAGTGCTGACTGGGTTGTATCACCAGCCCTCCCTGAGGAGCACCTCCATGCCAAAGACACCCCCACCAGATCCAAGACAGAGGAACAAATCCTACGCAAAGTAGTTCCTCCTGAGTATCATGAGTTTGCTGACATATTCTCCAAAGGGAGTGCCAAGGAACTTCCCCCCCACCAATCATATGACTACACAATCAATCTCAAGGAAGGCACTACATCCCCATTTGGCAAAATCTACAATATGTCTGAAGTGGAACTCCATGCACTCAAAGACTACCTTGACAAAATGCTTGGCAAGGGATTCATCCAGCCCTCAAACTCCGCCACCAGAGCGCCTGTACTATTTGTGAAGAAGAAAGATGGCTCCCTCCAACTCTGCATCAATTACTGGGGACTCAACAAAGTCACTAAAAAGAACTGGTATCCTCTCCCCCTCATTGGTGATCTTGTTGATTGTCTCTGCAGTGCCAAAATCTACACCAAAATAAACCTCTGATCCAGTTACAACAATGTGCACATAGCCCCAGGACATGAATGGAAAACTGCCTTCTGCACTCACTATGGGCTCTTTGAATACCTCGTCATGCCCTTTGGAATGACCAACTCCCCTGCTACCTTCCAGTACTTCATGAACAACATCTTCCACAACATGAGCAATGTCTTTGTAATTGTGTACCTTGACAACATCCTCATCTACTTGGACTCCCTCAACAACCACCAGAATCATGTGCACCACATCCTGGAACATCCCTAGGAGTACCACCTTCATGCCAAACCAGAGAAGTGCGCCTTTCATGTTATGGAGGTAGAGTATCTTGGCATAATAGTCTCCCCAGATGGCATATGTATGGACCCAGTCAAGATCCAAGCCATCCTAGACTGGCCACTGCCCTGGAACATCAAGGAGGTACAGTCCTTCCTGCATTTTGCTAACTTCTACTGCTTCAATGCCATCCTTGTAGTGGTATGCTGCCTTACAAGACAGGCCATCTTCATTGCCTGCCACACCACCAACAATGCCCCAGGGTTCACCTGGATCTTCCTCAAGCATGTGTTCTCCAAGCACGGTCTCCCCAATGACATCATCTCTGACCACAGCCCTCTCTTTGTCTCCCAGTTCTGGCAGTCTCTATGTAAGGCTTTGGAAATAAAAACTAATCTATCCACTGCCTACCACCTAGAGACTGATGGACAGACCAAACACGTGAACCAGACCTTGAAACAGTACCTCTGCCTCTACGTTAACTACCAGCAGGACAACTGGTGGCACGACATACCCCTGGCCGAGTTCACCTACAACAACATGCTCTACTCCGCTACCAGAGTTTCCCCTTTCTATGCCAACAAGGGCTACCACCCCCAGCTTACCCTCTCCCTTGATAACATCCCAAGAGGTGTATTCCAGAACCAACTGACAAGGCAACACAAACAAGTATGTACATATTCTAAAATACAGTATAGGACACACAAAATATGGACACCCAGAAACAAAACAGACAAGAAACCAACACCTGCATTCACTCAACCTCCCCCCCCACATCATGCTCCTCCTCCAGCACCACCATCTCCTCAACCAGCATTGCCACCTCCAGTTGGGCCACCATAGCTGCCATGTTGTCCTTGTAGTGCAGTAAAGGTTTGCCCGCATCCACCACCATGTCCAGCCAAGTTCCCAGGGCCACCATGTTGCAGCAACAATGCCCCACCAGCACCTGACCAAGCTGTGCCATGCCATGGCAGCAATACCTGGTGCAGGTGGGACAGGCTCTCCTGAAGGGATCCAAATGCTGCCAAGGACACGTCCAGCAGAAGCCAGTGCTCCTATGCCCAGCCGAAACAACTCAGGTCAGTTAGCAGAAGGGCCCAGATTGGGATTACACATGCATTGCCTTGCCCCGCCCCGCAGCCACCTCCCTCAAAGCCCAGTCCTGCCTCTGAATGGACAACCTCCTCTTGACCCAGAGTGTCAGGTCCTGCTAACAACAGGGGGTCAGCTACACTGGCAAGTCCTTATGTTTGGGGGTACATCCCGGGGTGGTTTGGCCCGGGGTTGTAGCACCAGTCCAGAGGTAGACCCTGGCTGATTGAGGGTCCATAGGGTATGGAGTTCAGGTCTGGGGCCCAGTGGCACAGGGGTAAGGTGGGGTAGTGTTCAATGGAGGGTGCAGGGTAGGGGGTGTGAGGGGGGTTAATGGCATATGGGCCCTCAGGGATGGGTCGGCCATAGTAGTCGTACCCTGTGGGAGTGTAGGCATAGGTGTACATAGCCATTGAGTACGGGGTAAGGTAGAGTCTTGATATTATGTCAGGTCCTGCTGATGATGAGGGCTCAGCTACACTGGCAAGTCCTTACTAGGCAAGCTCGAGAGGCCAAGTACAGGTCCAGGGCTTTTTGGAAGCTCCGGTACAACTACAAGTGGCCCAGGATGAAGTCCAGGCACTCTGGGGTATGAGTAGTGATGCGCACAAGGTCGAGAGTACTCCGGGTTGAGGAGCACAAGTTCAGAGGATTGGGGTTTTTAATGGAGAGGGAAACGGGGAATGGGAAGATTGTATTGATTGGGGAACGGAAGTAGGTTTAGAAGTCGATAGGGATAGGTATGGAACAGATAGGAGATAGAATGATCAGGAAACCAGGAGATGATAAGAGATACAGAACAGGAGACAGAGACAGAGGGGAAAAGATACGAGACAGGAAGTAGAGAGATAGAGGAGAGATACGGAACAGAAATACGAGTCATGGAACAAGATACAAGAGACAAGACGAGAGAGAGAGGATGGAGACACAAAACTAGACCAGAACGGAAACAGAAACTATGGAGAACTATGGTGAATATCAAGACTACCCAACTTGTATGCTATCCTATGGCTTATATATTACCCTCCCACTAAGTCCCAGGGCAGGGTCCCAGCCCGGGACCGTAGCATCTGATTATCCTCCGGCTAAGTCCCAGGGCAGGTTCTCAGCCCTGGGGTTGTGGTAGTTGTTGGGGCATGTTGGTGCGGGCCATGGCTGTCTTGCATAGGGCGGGTCGGCAGTTGTGGTGCATGGTAGTAGTGCCTGTCAACGCCACAGAAGCAGATGGCCTAGTGACATGCCAACAGTTTGCGGGAGGAATGTTATGTGATGGCCGGGACGTGATGGCCAGGATGCCGGGGGTTCGGATGTATCTGGTGACAGGGAAGTCTTGGGGTGACATGTCAGCCAAGCTGCCAGAGTTCGGTGATGCCCGGGGGTTTGTCTGGAGATGGCCGAGGGTGTTGTCAGTGCAGCATCGTGAGCGTCCTGGAGGTGTGGGGAGTGGGGGGAAGTGTGTGCCAGGGTCAGAGCAGTGTATGAGGGTCTGGAGTTGGTGGGGTCATGACATGGGGCCCATGGTGGCAGTGCCATGGGAATCAAATCCGAAGTTAGTATTGGCATAGAAGTCCCTGGAATTGAAGTCAAAGTTGTATGGCAGCCACCCAGAAGCTGTCCCTGGAGGATAAAAAAGGGAGGGCTCACTGCAGGTACTCCCTTGCTTCCATGTCTTCTCCCAACTTCTTCCTTGGGTTCTCCTACTCCCCCTTCCTCCAACAACAACCGAGTCTGGTCCTGGGAACAGTATGAGGCATGCCAGGCTTTGCACAATTGTTGCCGATAGGAGCGCGAGCTGTCTGTATTGTGTCGCTAACATAAGTGGAGTGCTCCCATGGTCTTCCGAGGTTGACCCTTTTGTCAGAGGTGTCATTGCAAACTCCCGGGGCTGGGCTGTCCCAGCAGATCCATTTGGAGGTGATGGTGTTGCAGCCAGCCCCCCATGTGGTCTGGACGGCTTCCCCTAGGCAGCGAGTACCTCAGAAGGATGTGACACTGGAGCAAGTGGTGGAGGTGTTGGCCTGGGTCCAGAGTCCTCCAACCCTGGCATGGTGTCAGGAGCGCAGCCCGGTAGGTGGTTTTCCTTTGTTGCAGGGTCCCAGAGCCAATCCAAGTTCTGTCAGTGTGTTTTCTGTGCTTGTCAAGGAGACCCCTGTGAGTTTGTAGCCCCAGAGGTAGGGTCACATTGTGACTCCTCCATGTGCGAGGCCTGCTAGGCCCACCACAGGGGGTGTTTGGTATCCCGGCTCTAGAGGGCGACCTGTGTGGTGGAGGAGCAGGGGTGGGGCATGGAGTGGGTCTTGGCCTGGATGGAGGCAGCTCCTAAGCCAGGGGCGCAGTCCAGGCATGCACAAGGGGGTTGCCAGGAGTTTGGGGGCAGTGGTGTGGGACCCGGGGCTGTGGTGAAGGTGGGACTGCCACGAGGGGCACAGAGGTTGTCGGGGGTTGGCCCTGGTAAATGGCAAGTATCCTTTCTGTTGGGCCGGCCCCCCAAGCACCCCCAAAGGTCCCCTTCCCCCAAGGCAGGTCCCCCCAGGGTACACGTGTACTTCCCACAAACGGGAAGGCTCCTGGGCCCTGCTTCCCCAGCAACTCGTGAGGTGCCAGCAGTGGAAGTAGCAATGTGTCAACAGATGCAGGCTCTGATGGAGGAGATTTCCTGGAGGGATGCAGAGCTGCGGGAGGTCCAGAGGGAGCGCAACACGACAAAGCAGGAGCTGGAAGCCCAAGCAAGTACTGAGTCAGAGGGGTTGCAGGCAGAATTGCAGAGGGCGCAGGAGGAGTGGGACGTGATGAGGCAGGAGCTGGAGACTGCCATGGGGGTTGTGAATGCCTGGGCGGGGGAGGTGCAGGACCTCCGAGCGTGCATTTGACAGCTCGAGGACACCACGGCAGCTTCCCAGGCACGCCCAGCCATTGCATCATTCCAGTCCAAGGCGCTGGAAAGGCAGGTCATGGAGGTGGGCACCCTTCAAATCAAGAGAGAGGCAGCGGTCCGGAGGTGGGATTGGGCTTTGTGGGAGGTGGCTGCAGGGTGAGGCAAGGCCATGCATAAGTGATCCTCCATCTGGGCCTTTTTGTGACTAACTTGGGTTGTTTAGGCTGGGTGTGGGAGCACTGGCTCCTGCTAGATGCGTCTTTGGCAGCATTTGCATCTCTGCAAGAGGGCCTGTCCTGCCTGCACCAGGTGTCACCACCAGAGGCCGAGCATGGCATGGTGCAGTTGGATCGGGTGTTGGCGGGGCACTGCCAGCAGAATGTGGTGGCCCCGGGGACTTGGCTGGAAGTTGCGGTGGATGCGGGCAAGCCCCTGCCACAGCAGGAAGACCATATAGCGATGGTGGCAGCACAAATGGAGGCAGCCATGCTGGTTGAGGAGGTGGCAGTTCCGGAGGAGGGGAATGGCACAGGGGAGCTCAAGCAAGTATGGTGAGGAGGTGGTTTCTTGTTTCTTGTGTCTCTGGGTGCCTGCGTCCCATATTGTACTTTTAGTGTCTGTACATACATATCGTTGCTGTTTTCGTTTCTTTTATTTTTGATTGGTCCAGAATACATCTCTTGGAGTATTGTGATTCAGTTGAAGGTTATACGAGAGAGAGTAAAAAAAGGCTTAGGGATACTGGTGGGAGTTGAATCCCTGGTAAATCCAGAGGCAGGGGTTAGGCCCACTACTGCCATCTGTAAGTTCTAGTCCTGGGGGTCCTGGGGCTTGTTGGGGTGCCGCCGGTGGAAGTCCCAGAGCACCAGGGGAGCTCCGGAGAGATTCTTGTGAGGTTACCAAGTGTTGTTCTTGGGGCAATTTGATCGACTTCATATTGGGCATCACCTTCAAGTTTGATCAGTGGGGGTCGTTTGGGTCGCTGGCCAGGGAAGGGGTCTGGGGCGTATTTTTTGAGGAGGCGGATGTGGAACACCGGGTGGAGTCCTTTGAGGGCTGGGGGTAGGTCGAGTCTGTAGGCATGCATCAAAACCTTCTAGAGGATTTTGAAGGGTCCAAAACACTTGTGATCGAACTTCAGGGAGGGTTGGCGGGTTTTGATGTTGCATCGGTCAAGCCATACAAGAGTTCCGGGGAGCCAGTTGGAAGTCGGCTCATGGTGGGAGTTGGCATGCTTGGTGTAGGCTTTGTTGGCAGTGTCAATTTCTTCCCAGAGGAACCTGTGAAGGGACTGGAGGTCTTGCGTGACTTTGTGGGCAACATGCAAGGGTATATTGTTGAGGGAGAGGGTGAGCCAGGGGTAGTAGTCCTTGTTGGTGTAGAAAGGGGAAACTCTGGTGGCAGAGTGGGGGGTGTTGTTGTAAGTGAACTTGGCCAGGGGCAGGTCATGTCGCCAGTTGTCCTGTTGATAGTTGACGTAGAGGCAGAGGTATTGCTCCAAGGTCTGATTCACTCATTCAGTCTGTCTGTCAGTCTCTGGATGATAGGCGGTGGATAGATTAGTTTTCATTTCCAAGGCCTTGCACAGGGACTGCCAGAACTAGGAGATGAAGAGGGGGCTGCAGTTGGAGATGATGTCATTGGGGAGCCTGTGCTTGGAGAACACATGTTTGAGGAAGATCTGGGCAAACTCCAGGGCATCATCAGTGGTGTGGCAAGCAATGAAGATGGCTTGTTTTGTGAGGTGGCAAACCCCCATGAGGATGCCATCAAAGCCATTGGAGTCGGGGAGTTTGACAATGTGGTCCAGGGAGAATGATGACCAGGGGCAGCAGCCAACAGGGAGGGGTTTGAGGAGGCCATAGGGGCAATGGCGGGGGACCTTGGCTTGGAGGCAGGATTTGCAGGCCCGGACATACCGGGTGACATCACGCTTGAGTCTGGGCCAAAAGTAAGTCTGGGAGATGAGCTGAACAGTCCTATGGATTCCCAGGTGTCTCCACAGCTTATGGTCATGATGTTGTCAGAGGATGTCAAGGCATATCTTTTTGTGGTCCAGGGCATAGATTTGGCCCTCCCAGAGGAGGAGGGAGTTGTCAGGGGATAGGGTGAAGGTCGATGGGGTTGGCGAGGCGTCTTCCGGAGTGTTCCGGGGGTCGTGCTGAGTGAAGAAGGGGTCTGAGGGTGTGTTGTGGATTTGGTGTAGGATTCCTTCTTTGTTCAGAATCAGCACGGCACAAAGGTGCTCCGGGGGAATGACAACTTGGTGGTTAAAGGAGTTCCACTCCACCTCAAATGACTTTTTTGGGTAGACATCCAGTCATCAGGTGAGGGCGTCGGGTTCGGCTCCAAGGCAACCAGGGTGGTAGTGGATGGTGAAGTTGTACTCTGAGAGGGTCTCCGACCAGTGGGCTTGGCAGCGGCTGAGCTGTTTTGTGGTCATGAAGTACTGGAGGTTGTTGTGATTGGAGTAGACTTGGATGCAGTGGAGTGCTCCTTTGAGGTAGGCCCACCATTGCTTGAAGGCTTCAACTATGGCAAGCAGCTCCTTGTCGTAGATGTCGTAGTTGAGCTCTGCCAGGATCATTGAGCATGTGTAGAAGGTGACGGGGCGGAGCTCACTGCTGCCGGGGTCCATCTGGGAAAGGATGCTGGCAATGGTGTAGTTGGAGGCATCGCATTCTGAGACAATGGGGAGAGAGGGGTCATAGTGCCGGAGGATCAGGGCAGAGGTGAAGACGGATTTGAGAAGTTCGAGTACGCTCTGGCACTTGCTGTCCCAATTCCATGGAGTGTCCTTCTGGGTGAGCCGGTTGAGGGGTTTTGTAATGCCGAAGTAGTTATCTATGAACCGGCAGTAGAAGTTGGCAAAGCCCAGGAAGGACTGTACCTCCTTGATGTTCCAGGGTGGTGGCCAGTCAAGGATGGCATGGATCTTGACCAGGTCCATGCGCACTCCGTCCGGGGAGACTATCACACCCAGATACTCTACCTCTGTAACGTGGAAGGTGCACTTCTCTGGTTTGGCATGGAGGTGATATCTCCAGAGGTATTCCAGGACTTGGTGCACGTGCTTCTGGTGGTTGTCGAGGGAGTCCGAGTAGATGAGGATGTTGTCGAGGTACACAATCACAAAGACATTGCTCATGTCATGGAAGATGTTGTTCATGAAGTATCGGAAGGTAGCAGGGGAGTTGGTTATTCCAAAGGGCATGATGAGGTACTCAAAGAGTCCGTAGCAGGTGCAGAAGGCAGTCTTCCATTCATGTCCCATAGCTATGTGCACATTGTTGTAACCCGACCGAAGGTCTATTTTGGTGTAGATCTTGGCACTGCAGAGACGGTCAACCAGATTGCCAATGAGGGGGAGGGGGTACCAGTTCTTTTTGGTGACTTTGTTGAGTCACCAGTAGTTGATGCAGAGTTGGAAGGAGCCGTCCTTCTTCTTTGCAAACAGTACAGGTGCTCCGGTGGCAGAGTGCAAGGGTTGGATGAATCCCTTGCCAAGCATTTCATCAAGGTAGTCCTTGAGTGCGCGGAGCTCCACTTTGGACATATTGTAGACCTTGCCAAATAGGGGCAAAGTACCCTCCTTGAGGTTGATTGTATGGTCATATGATTGGTGGGGGGGAAGTTCCTTGGCGCTCCCTTTGGAGAAGACATTGGCAAACTCATGGGTACTCAGGGGGAACTACTTCACGTAAGATTTGTTCCTCTGTTTTGGGTTTGGTGGGGGTGTCCTCAGTGCAAAGGTGCTCTTCAGGGAGGGCCAGGGATATATGGAGTTGGAAAGCTGGGGTGCCATCCCATAGGATGCGCGCGAAAGGTTCTAGGCCTATGACTTTGATGTCCAGGTCGGCAGGGCCAAGGGGTTTCTCAGGCACATCGCCAGGGGTGGGCAGAGTGGATGTTTTGAGGCCCAGAGCAGGGTAGGAGGGACCTTTGTACCAATTTTGGGGAATATTGGGGGGAAAGGGAGGGGTTGGGCGTGGGGTTGGGGTTGGAGTCTGGGGTGGTTTGGAGTTACTTTTTGGGGTTGCGGGGGGTGTCAGTGTTGCCTGGCCATCTGCAGTGTGAAGATTGAGAGGGATAGCAGCAGCCAGGCTGGCGTCAGGCTCCAGGAAGGTCATTGTGAGGTCCTCCCAGTTGATATCGGGGTTGACGTCACGTAGCCAGGGTAGTCCGAGGACAATCAGGGTTGACTCCAGAAAGGAGGTGACCAGGAGGTTCACAGTGAACTGGAGGCCATTTTTGAGGTGAAGAGTGTTGGAGTGGGAGTGGCTGATGGGGCCAGAGGTGGCAATGTTCCCGTCCAAGAGTTGGAGCTCCAAGGGCTTTCCAAGGGGGCTAGGGAGTAGCCGTAACCGTTTGCTGACAAACATCCTGGTGGCCCCACTATCGATGAGGGCGGGTAGCATGTCGGGGAGGCTGCCTAGTTGGGCATTGATGACAAAGGATTGGGCAGAGGTTGAGCAGAGTTGGTGGGATGTAAGTGGCGGGTACGCAGGGTGCTCCGGGGCATCTGTACCCAGGGTAAGGCGAAGGGGAATGGGGTCCGGGGCAGGCGCGGGTTGCTGGCAGGGGTGGAGTGTGAGGTTCTGCCAGTCAATTTGGGGATTGGTTGCGTGGAGCCAGGGGAGTCCCAGGATGAGGGGGGCGGTGGTGTGGAGCTTGGTTACAAGGAACCGGACTTCCTGCTGCTGGCCATCAGTAAATGTGATGGGTAATTGAATGGAGTGGGTGATGGCTCCAGAGGATGTGGTACTGCCATTGAAGAGTTGGAGGTGGATGGGGATGGATAAGCGTTGGAAGGGATGGGACTCATTGACAAAGTTGTCAGTGGCACCGCTGTCAATGAGAGTGTTGATGCAGGTGGAGGAGGCATCAAGGGAGGTACTGATGAGGAGGGCCTGTCGGGATTGCAAGGAGAGGTAAGCCATGGGGGTGTCCGAGGATAAAACCGTTGCATGGAGGTAAGAAGCCATGGTGGAGAAGACGTCAAGGTCTGGTTCACAATTTAGTGCATCTTCCAGAGCTAAACCGCTGGCTCGTTTTCTGTAAATTGGGAGTCACAATCCTTGCTGTCAATGGTCCAGACTGCATGGCCCATGGTGCAGCGTTTAGGGCAGTCATTGATGAAGTGCCCTTGCTTGCCACACAGGATGCATGAACCTTCCTTGCATTGGTGCTCCTGCACATTGCTGGGTACGTCGATCCAGGGTCGGTTGGAGTTCCAGACCCAATTGACCCGCAGACTCTTCATCACTGGAGGTGTCTGTGGGGTCAATGGGGAGGTTGGGTTCATTGGGGGGGGTCTCCGGAGCTTCATCAAGTGTGGTGGCATTGAGCTGAGCAGGGGGTGGGGGCCATTGGGTCAAGTCAGTCCTGGAGGCCCCTGGCCTGGGTTGTGGGGAGGAGCAGGGGTGGCACCAGCAGGCAATCCCATGTGTGTCCCCCAGGGTTGCCAGGAAGGGTTGTTTGTGGGGTTCCAACTATTCTGGGGGGCCATGGACTTGCTTCTGTCTTCCCAATACCATTGGTTGACTTGAGTGACAAGCGCCTTGTATCCATCGTATGTGGTCTGTTTGGGGGTGATGTGGAGAACATCCTTGATGCGCTGGGGTAGGGCGCGGTGGAGAGCAAACTGGAGGGCATTGT
The DNA here is from genome assembly GCA_003313055.1 of Termitomyces sp. MG145. Lineage (NCBI taxonomy): Eukaryota > Fungi > Basidiomycota > Agaricomycetes > Agaricales > Lyophyllaceae > Termitomyces > Termitomyces sp. MG145. The sequence continues at coordinate 12,850 of QGOB01001553.1, forward strand.
AGTTTAGGCTTCCCGCTTGAACCGGACAATGAAACTAGTGAAGTGTTCCTCCAAATGCATCCGGAGGTTGATAAGTGTCTCCTCCGCTTCCACTATGGTGTTGTAGATGCTGAACTTGCCGGAGAACTCCTGGACAAAGGCCTGCCAATTGGAAAGGATGGGGTTGGTGGAGTCGTACCGGAGTAGGGTGGTGTAGTGATTGTAGGCTATGCCCTGGAAGTACAATGCTGTGAATGTGACCCAGGAGTTCTTGAGCTGGAAGGTAACTGGTTTTGCTTGGAACATAGTAAGGCACTGTGTAAGGTAGGTACACCACTTGCAGGGGTTGCGGCCAATGAAAGGTTCCGGTTTCTGTATGTCAAGCTTTCCTTCGTGTGCCAGTGCGTTGTGGATGTTGTCCAGGGCATTTTGGTTGCATGTGGAACCAGCGTTGTAATAGTAGTAGAAGTTGTTGCCACCGGGCTGTTGGGGGGGGAAGGCACTCATAGCCAAGCCCCATCCGCCTGGGAGTCCGCTGTCCAG
>QGOB01001555.1:2252-26264 GCA_003313055.1 Termitomyces sp. MG145
CCACCTGAACCCCCAGTGCCGCCGCGTGATCCTCCCGGTGCGGCAAGGACTCACCCGCATCCACTGCCGTGTCCAGCCACGTCCCCGGAGCCACCGCGTTGCGTCGACGGTGCCCCGCCAACACCAGCCCCAGCTGCGAGAGTCCCTGTGCCACCTCCGGGGTGACATCCCGCTGCTCCCGGGCCAGACCGTCCTGAATCGACGCGTACGCTGCGGACACTGCATCCAGGAGGAGCCGATGCTCCCGTACCCAGCCTAACAAGGGGGGCCAAGTTAGCCAACCTTGGGAACCCAGAACTGGCCACTTACATAAGATCTCCCCCCGCCCCGTGGCCGCCTCCCCCAAAAACCAATCCCGGCGCTGAGAGGACGCCTCCCCCACCACCTGGAGGGCCCTCAACTCCGTCTCCAGCCTCACCACCTGCCCCGACCCCGAATCTGGAACCGCCGCGGGTGCCCCTGTCACACTCTCGAAGCGCCGGACTCGCTCCTGGAGGCCCCGGACCTCGATGGACCGCGCGTTGACCAAGGCCCTCGACGTCTCCAGCTCCCGCCTCATCGCGTCCCGCTCCCCTTGTGTCCGCTGCAACTCTGCCCGCGCCTCCTCCAACTCCCGCCGCATCGTGTCTCGCTCCCCCCGGACCTCTCGCATCTCCGCGTCCCTCCGGGCAACCTCCTCCATCAGGACCTCAGTTCGCTGACGCAGGGCTGCCTCCGCCGCCGGAACCTCACGGGTGGCTGGGGACGCCGGGCCCAGAAGCCGGCCTGTCCGGGGAGAATACAGATGTGCCCCGGGGGGGCCTGCCTCGGGAGAGGGAGACCTCCGCACACGCTTGGGGGGTCGACTCGCCGGGGAGGATGCCCTCCGCTTCCCCGAACCGACCCCCGACACCCTCTGAGCTCCGCGCGGCGGGCCCACCTTTACCATCACCCACACCGCTACCCCCTGACTCCTGACGGGACCCCCGTGTGCGCCCAGACCTCGCCCCAGCCTTGGGGACCAGCGCCATCTGCGCCAAAACCCAATCCACTCCCCAACCCTGCTCCTCCGCCACACACGTCGCCTTCCAGAGCTGCGACACCGAACACCTCTCATGACGGGCGCGACAGGCCTCGCACATGGACGAGTCCCGCCGCAACCCTGCCTCCAGAGGTAGGAACAGACACGGCTCCCGGCGGCAAGCACAGTAGGCGCACTACGGGCCGAATCTCAAACTAGGGACCTCTGGACTAGGATGGGCACTCACCGGACTGCGCTCCTGGCACTACGCCAACGTTGGAGTACCTTGGACCCGGACCAATGCCCCCGCTACTTGATCCAATGTTGCGACCTCCTGCAGAACCCGTTGACCAGGAGGGATGCCCGAGGGAACCGGAACTGGCCCCGGCACCGCCCCCTCCAGACGGGTAGGGGCCTGTCGGGACGGACCAGCCCCGGGAGTCTGCATTGATACCTCTGGGCCCAGATTAGCCCCGGGACGCCGAAGGGATACCACACTTACGTTGCTGGAACATGGCCAACACCACGCGTTTGTCTCGGATTTGGTCATAGGCCGCCTGGCAGGCCTCGTACAACCCCCAGGACAGGACACGGTTGTTGTCGGAGGATGGGGGAGTAGGGGAAGCAATAGAGGAGTCAGAGGAAGGCATGGAAGAATGGGGACTGACTGTGGTGAGCCCTCCCTTTTATCCTCTGGAGGCAGCTTCTGGACGGCCGCCGCGCAACTTTGACTCCAATGTTCGACGACTTCTGGACCAACACTAACTTCGGTTTGAATTCCCATGACACTGCCACCACGGCCCTCGTCTTGAAGGGTCTCGACGCTGAAGGGGGGGGTAATGTCATGACCCCACCATCTCCGGACCCCCATACGCTGCCCCAACCCCGACACACACCTTCCCTGCACCCCCGGCACACCTCCGGGACTGCCAACAACCTCCCAATGCTGCACCGGCAACACCTGCGGCATCTCCGAACAGATCCCCGGCCATCATCGAACCCCGGCATCTCGGCCGACCCAAGGCTTCCCTGTCACCGGACACACCTGGACCCCCGGCATCCCGGCCATCACATAACGTTCCGCAACATTCCTCCCGCAAACCGTTGGCACGTCACAATGCCACCTGCTTCTGTGGCGCCGAGGGGCGCCACCATCACGCAGCACGACCGCCGACCCGCCCGACACAAGCCCGCCGTAACCCGCACCAGCACGCCCCGACCACTATCACGACCCCGGGGCTGGGAGCCAGTCCAGGGACTTAGCCAGAGGAATCAGATGTCCCGGTCCCGGCTAGAATCCTACCCGGGACTTAGCGGAAGGGTAGTACATAAACCATAGGATAGCATACGAGTCAGGTAGTCTTGATATTAACCATAGTTCTCCGTATTCCCGTGTCTCTGTCTCTGTCTCTGTCTCTATCTCAATCTCAATCTATTCTCTTGCCTCTCTCTCTCTCCGGTCTCATCTCTCGTCTCTCGTCTCTCGTCTCTTGTCTCCGTGCCTCGTTCCGTTCCGTGACTCATTTCTCCTTTCCGTTTCCTTTCCCGTTTCTTTACCTATCCCCCCTGCCCCCGTGCTCCCTTACCCGGAGCACTTTCTACTTTGCGCGCGGCACTACTCGTACCCCGGAGCGTCCAGACTTCCCCCGGACCACTCGTAGCTGTACCCGGAGCTTCCGCAAAGCCCCGGACCCGTACTTGGCCTCCCGAGCTCGCCTAGTAAGGACTCGCCAGTGTAGCTGAGCCCCCGTCATCAGCGGGACCTGACAATGGCCAGGTAGTCAGCTGATGCCACTCAGCAAATGCAGCATCCATAAATAATCCAGTGGCACCACTATCTAGAAGGGCATGGACTTGCTGTGTGTGCTGAGTGTTGGTAGCCACTAACTCTACCTCAAGGGAGAGGGAGGTAGCTGATGGTGTGGAGGCCACTGTACCAGTGCAGGAGGCAATGCTCCCAGCTAGGAATGCATACACAGAGAGGTGGTTTGGCAGGGAAGAAGATAAGAGGGGGTAGTATGTCTGAGAAGGTCCTAACTGGTTTGCACACAGAAAAATCAAGATGTGAAGTTGTATTTGGGGAATCTACTGAGACCCATGCAGAATAGTTAGAGCTAGGCAGTGGAGGTGTACAATCCATCCACTGTGGTGCTAAAAAATCCTCCTGAGCATCCTCTTCCTCCTTCTCAGACACCCTATCAGTCACCTCTGAAGAGGGTATGCCTGTGGCATCCTTGGATGCCAGGAGCTCCATCACAAGCATATTGTGCTCATTGGCAGACAGGGAACAGATGTCCAATCCCTCTGGACAGCTGTGGGCCCAGTGGCTGGGCTTCCCACAGTGGCAGCACACAGAGGGAGGGATTGCTCCCTTCTTCTAGCCAGTGTCAATGTCCTTAGCAATCTTATGGAGATCTTTGCTGGCAGAGCCCCTGCAGGGGCCCAGGGTGCTGGACCATGCATAACAGGAGCTGCAAGCAGGTGCTAGTAATGGAGTGGGCACCCAATGCATGGCTGGTTTGGCAAGGGGAAAAGTTGGCAATGGAGGGCATGAGCAAGAGGAGGTCACCATAATTCTGTCCCTGCCATTCCTTGTTGCTTTGCCAGTCTGTTTGGCATGTTTTCTTGTTCTCCTCTCCCTGCTATGCCCTTGTTCTCTTTTTATTTACAATGCTTGTACTTGTAGTTTGTTAGCCCATTGTTAGATATTATCATTTTGTCTCTGTGTTATGCCTTGAGCACCATGTGTTGTATCACTATAATCTGCACAGTATGAGAACTGTCAGTGCAATGTTGTCATGTCAACAGGGCTTTGTAGCAATTGCATTATCAATGCCATAGGTAATGGTTGAGAAGTACAACTTGTGGAATAATGCTACAGTTTGTGCATGTGCATAGAAATTGTTCAACAAATAAGAAGAGCCTATAATGCTCCAGTTAGAAACAGTGGGCAGTAGATTAATGGTTCAATTTGGCACTAAGGCCAAGATGTATGCTGGAAGGTCCCCTAGACTGAAGTACTTGGATCAAATCTTAATCACTATGATATAATCATTGGTACCCCATACATGTGTGGGAGCACAGTCTGACTGTACCTTTACAAGAATGAAGTGGTTCACAATAGAAGGCATATTAAGGCTGATCAGGTAGTCCTAGAGGACATAGACAGCTATGTAATTATAGAGCAATGGAGAAGTGTTGGCTATAGGGCTGCAAGCATAAGACAACTGTGAAGGATTTGGAGAAAGGAATAGCACTAGTTGCCAGCTTACCAGCAGATTTCCTGATGCTATTATTCTCTGACAAGAAGAGTTCCAGGATGCTCTTTACAAAGAAAGGATAACAGGTAATACCATCTGGAAAAAAATACCAGTACAGCCAGAACCAGGCCAATAAAGTGGACAAAAATTGTGGAAAGTAAGGAGTGACACTAGAGTGCTAACTGACATTGTTGGAGGTTTTGTTACTGATGAGCAGAAAAGGGAAGTAGAGCAGCAATTTTCTGCTAAAACAGCAAGTGTTTCCAGGAGTTTGTAGTCATTTTGGAATCAACCCCCACCACTGCCTAATTTTCAATGGCATATGATCCTTGCATGCTGTGAGAAGGGAACAAAATCATTGTGTCAATGTGCATATATAAAAGCCAACTGAGATGGGTCAAGGGCAAAGTATATTGCCTAGCAACACAGGAGAAGATAACTGAGCCCTCCAAGATTTACCTTCAATCAAAAGTTGGTATCAGCAAAGAACAGTCAAGCCTTGGATGTGCATTAGACACATTGGATGAGAGCAAGGAGCACCTACATACATTGAAGGAGAAGTATAGTCCAACATTGTGCAGGTCATGTGATAAGCCTAAAACTTACTGAGGCAGATATTCCACACCTGTATCAGCAATGGCATAGAAATTATGCTGACATTGTCAATGAAAGGAGGAATAACCTCCCTGGAGAGACTTTAATTATGAAAATTAACCTCATTGACCAAAATAAGCAGGAGAAGTATTATCTTCTGTGCTGTCCACAAGTGTTTCAGGATCAGTTGCATGACAAGACAAATAGGGTCTTGAATGGGAAGCTCAACCTGCAGCACAAGCTGCATTGCTGCTATTGTATTCCCAAGAAAGATGGGACATTCCAAACTACACTCAATGCACAATGGCACAATAATAATATGGTAAAGGGTGTCACCCCCTTACCTTGTTAATGTTGTTTGCATTCTTTGAGTTTAACCTATGAACCTATAGATAATCACTCACTTTGTATTGCAGGTTCAATACAGTTCTTCTTCTGAGACTGACAACTACTCACTCACTTTTGTACTACATCACTCTCTTCTGTCACTCATCTTGATCCCCTTTTACTAACTTTATACTTGTCACCTCTTTACTCAACTCCCTGTACTTTAACTGCACTGGTGGAAAGCTTTCTCCAGTGGAGTTTGATGCTACCTCACTTGCCCATTTTATAGTTCCTTTACTAGGTCTATCATGGCATATCCTTACTGATGTGTTCATAGCTGTTACTTGATGCAGTAGTAACTTAGCAACACATCTGACAGAAGGCATGACTTTTGGATACCACCAAAGTCATGTGCCCAGAGAATAGATGAATGCAAGAAGATCATAGAATCATGAAAACTTGTAGCTGTAAATATTGCAACATTGATATCCCTGACAAACAGTAACCTGCAAGCATCAAGAGTGCCCTTAGCAACTTGTATTCTTGCAGAGGCTTGACATGTGTTTGCCAAGTGTTTTGTGGGTGCTCCCCCCCCCCTTCACATCATATTCAATCTCAGCTGGTAATGTACTCCAATAGGATTCCAATCACTACGAGAATGGAAGGATTTGTTATTTTCTGCATCATTGAGAATTCCATTGGGACTGGGTACACAATTATCTAGGTAAGACACATAGAAGCTTTCTTTTCCTCTGTGGTCATAGGTTGTTATCTAAAAGAAACAGAGGTCAGAAAATTCCTGGCAACTGTACAGTTTCTGATACTTGAGTGATGGTAGTCCTTCAGCATAACAATAAACTTGACAGATTTCTATGACCTAATGTAACTCTCATTTAAAACTGATTCTCTGCCTGCTCGCCTTTATCATCCTCACTAGGAACTGAGAACTGAACTGGGTAGGTGGATATAAACTGAACAGCAACAGAAAATGAACAACAGTTCAATTCACAAGTTCACGTCCTGATACCTGAACCTCAGGCACAAGTAGTGGCATCTAACAAAATGTTGATGCGATATTTCAATACAAAAAACAATGTCGTGGATATGTTCATAAAACCGTTACCTGCGCCACAATCCATGTGATTATTGTGGAATATTGGATCTACAATAGAAGAGATTCTGCGCAAGGTGGAGTCACACTTTACAATGAGGAGGAGCGTTACGATTCAGTGGCGGTAGCACTGTAAGTGTGCCTGAAAAGAGCACACAGTAACAAAAGAGATTTTCTTCATCTATATCTCTTGATACGTTAGCAGGGCGCAATTAGTCAATATATCACGGACTGAGCGAGAGCCGGAATTACTTGTAGAACTAGATGTATATACCTTATTATACAGTAGATTGGATACTTGCAGGATCCATGATAATTTGGATTCAGCTTGATATGCTGAGTTTATTCGGGTATTCTGGAAGAGTGAGATGCATCGATGATGAACCCAACCTTATCTGTCACGGTCGGTCTAGTCAAAGGGTTTCTCTCCTGACACTATGTTGTCCTTTGTACTTTAAACGGAAGAAGGGCAACAGTCACTATGAATGCCCAGGTTGATCACTTGCATCTGACAAGGTGATTGTGAAAAAACAGAAAGTCCGTAAATACGAGTACTCGAAGCTGAAACAATGTCACGACAATGATATAAACGAAATGCCACGACAATAATATGGACGAAATGTCACGACAACCATATAGATGAAATGTCACGACAATATGGACGAAAAAAGTATCAAAAAGCAGGTGAAGAATTTGTTCGGACTGCAATGCTACTTGGCAAGTCAGTGATGCCAGAAGATTATGACAAATTCTAGTACATACTTATCTGATGCCGTTAGTAGGCATAGCAGGCTGCACCAGTTTTACAATTATAGTCCGAGTTGCAAGTGACATCTTTCTGAGTCCAGCACCAGACGTTCACATTGTCAGTCCACTTCCAGCAGGAGTGAGGATACAGAGTTGTCCCACAGTAGGCCTGCTCGGGGACACGTCTGGGAGCAAGGCTAGTAAAATCAGTAGACGTTGGAGGAGAAGGGTTGGTTTTCCTACGCAATGTCAGCTGTGTCCTCACGCTTGACGATGTTGACAGCAGGGCTTCCGACAACGGACTGAGTGAGGCCGAAGACAAGGACGCAAGTGAGGAACTTCAGTTGCATGGTTGGAATTCAAGTTGAAAGTGACGGTTGAAAGTTGAACTCGGTCTCAGCTTAAATACGAATGGGTAGGCTCCATCGGCACAGTCGACGCATTACACCGCATCATTCGGGGGACATTGGTCAGGTTAGCATTGGTTTGAATGAGGGAATGATTTATGCCGCCGGCAAGCCACAAAAGTATGTCTTATATTCTACCCCTATTATTTGTGTCAATATTCATTCTGGATGACAGACCTTTCCTCGGAGATTTGGCGTGACGTGTGAGGGGCTCGGTCACATCGCAGAAGTATTCCGGGCCGGTCGTCGACTCGAGGGATGTGCTTGCAAGAGAGACTTTCTCGGGGTCCTGCGTCAAATTGCTGTGTCTTGCTGGTCTCTGGCGAACGCAGGTGCTGTCCGTGGCTTACCGTGGTGCGGGATTCCTAGCCTAGCCAAGTTCGGGTGTATGGTTGGTTCCTTCGTTTTTCAACCTTGGTTCGGTTTGTGATTCTTCAATTACAGTTGGATCGCCAGTGTGCCCTTGGGCTGACGATCCGTACTAGGGACCGTGTAAACCCGAAAGTAGGTGATAATCCTTGTCAGAGGAGCAAGCCAGCAAAGGGAGGTTAGTCTGTGGGAGTCGGGTACGACCAGCAAGCCAAGATTTCCACCGAATGGGGAATGAGAAGTCGAACACGAGTGCGGAATACTGGCCGTGATCGGAACAATCTGCCACCCAAACAATCAAGCTTCCACGTTTCTTCTTTGTATAGGAGCTCTGTTGATGAGACACCCAGAATGGTCTGACCATCCAATAGGGCAACGGCTTGGTATATTATAGACACTGATGCGAATTCCTTTGCTCTATATCCTTGAGGTCTCATCAACAGAGCTCCTATAACAAGAAACATGGAAGTTTGATTGTTTGGAATGTCAGATTGTTCTGATGTCTCATCAACAGAGTAGAAATGCTCCCTGATCCATTAGCACCACCGAAACCATGGGAAAATCTCAATCTGGGGGGTAGAGGAAGGAATCAGAAATGCAAAAAATGAGTGTATATGCAGCATACAAGGAGCCACTGGATAGACCAAGGATAGCTCAGGGGGAACATATAACACCATCCCCATTGAAAAGAGTCAACAGGCAGAAAAGAATCAGAGAAGTGGATGTATTTGACTACAATTGGACACTAAGGACACCTATGCACAGACCCAAAAGACATAATGCAGACACAGCTGAGAGAAGAGGCAAAGAGGAGGACATGGACATGCAGTCAGAAGAGTTGGAGGAGTATGATTGAGGACCTCTTCTGGAAGAAATGGTCACCAAACAACTGGAGACAATATACTGCACCCTATGCCACTACTCAGACCACCAACAGTGGAGCCAACACATACTCAAACTTGACGAAGAAAATGACAAAAGACATAACTTAATAAAGTGGTCATACCTGACAACATATGTAACAAATACAATATATGACTCAATAAAGGTGTCATGTCTAACATTTGTTTCAACATTCAACCAAAATTGCTTCACAATAAAGTATACATTACTCACCATTGTCTTACTAAATAGGAGTATAAAATAGCTACATTCAATGCAAGGTTTGGATAATTGTTTTGACATCCAAACCTCAGGTATGTTATAATATACTTGGTTTATCTCAACCTAAAATGACAATTGTTTTGACATCCAAGCCTCAGTGATAACATTTGTCAAATATAATCTCACTATGTAATAAATAATGTTGTTGAATCAAAACTTGCACATGCAATAAGTACAAAAGTCATGCCAAAAGTTGTGGAAGCCAGTGAGAGAGTAACTAAAGATAACCCAGCAGATTTCTTGACAATATTCCAGAAAATTGATGTAGTGTCCAACTCCATCAAAAGTCTGGCTAAAATTGTAAAAAAGAAAAACTGAAAACAAACTGAAGGCCAAACTGAGATGGAAGCAAGGAGTACAGGCAAGCCAACCAGAAGCCTAGAAGGCATAAGCAGTGTTTGCTACCAGACCTACATATAAACCAACCAGGAGTAAAGGTCAACCAACCCACACCAGCAAAGTCCAGGTACACTCCCAGGTTGCCTCTTGAATCCCACTACTCAGCCTGCCTGATTGTCATCCCAAGAGAGAGAAAATATACCAATCATTTCTTAACACACACATGATTGTCACACTCATAAATGACTACCTCACCAGCCACAAAGACATTGCAACATCTATGTGTGGAATCTGCACAATTTAATCACTGTCAGAATCTAATTTTCATGCTCCAAGCAGACCAGCAGGCAGCAGAGCAACAAAAACACAGAGAAAAACAATTCAGCCCTGTCAGAGGTGATGCTGATAGGATGTTCCAGATGGATGTGTGCAGAGGTAGATTTAGTGGAGAAAGATTAATCATCAATAGTGATGGAATTCTCAAAGGAAGAAGATGCTGAAAGGTTAGTAAAATTGAGACAGCTTGCAATGTTTTCCAGGTTTTGTGAATGCAATGTAGTAGGTGCTGGATGCTAGGACAACATATTGCAAGGTGTAACAATAAAGCAAGATGCTGCATATGTGCTGGAAACTGCACCAAAAACAAACACAGCCCAGAGAGCAGATTCAGAATGGATGAGGACATAAACCCAGAAAGGCAGGAGACCATGCAAGCAACACAAAAGGTAAAATGCACATACTGCAAGGGAGACCACTAGGCAACAGATAGAAAATGTCTGGTGATAAGACTTATATAGCACTGACAAAAAGATAATGATAACTTTGAGATGTCTAATGATGTCAACAGATCCAACTTTATCTGATCTGACAGATCAGGTGACACTGATTAGACAAAATATGGATGAATTTCCAAAGAAACTCCTTAACAACAATGATTGTTAACAACAAACACCTTAACAACTGGATCAACTTTGGACAACATTACCTTTCACAGCCATCTTAGCTGACACTGTTAGTAGCCCCCACTATCCCAGAGATTATATTGGTGAACCAAGATTATTCATCATTTATAATTATTGACTATTTTCTTATTTAATAATAGCTCCCTCTTTTTGGCACATGTTTTTCTTAGTTATTCAAATAGCAGCCAATGCCATGGCCCTCTTTGCCTACTTAGCAACTACTTCTTTTTGGGTCACATTGCCTTTACTAGTATAAATACTCCATCATTTGGTTACTATAAAACCCAGAATAGAATCACCAATTTATAGCCCCTCTCAGTCTCATGCATTATGCTAAGAAGCTCTTCTAGCCAATACCAAGTAGCACCTCTGCTTATCACCTTTCCTTTGCTAATGCTTCTGCTCTCTTCACCTCTGTTGTCTTTACCATACACTATAACCTGTGGCTAGCAACTAATATTCACTTTTGCCTTTGTTATATTGCTAACATTTAGCTTATAGTAAATTAACACCTCTGCATGCCTGCTACCAGTGACTCAGACTAACACTTATCACAATTATTATTGCCTTTCCCACTTCCTATTCCATCTCTCTTCAATCTGCTATAAGCCCATTAGCCTGAATGTGCAACAAGGAACTTGCTTGCAACTCTACTAAATGTTAGCTACTCACACTCTCTCTAGCCTGCCTAGTAGGTTATTTGTTGCATGGCAGCAAAGACCAAAAGTAACATATCATTTTGGAGCCCACCACAAGGGTTTGAAGCAAAAATACTGTCTGTAATATACAGTTAGGCAAAGAATAGGTTGAAAACCACAGCCATGCTCTTGTTACCTATAATCTCTTTTAACATCCTGCCATCCTTGCCATTAACCCCTTTATCATCCCTGCCTCAGAATCTCAAAGGATAACTTGCCACAGCTAGAGATCTCTTAGATGTTAACAACATCCTTGAGAACTTTCCAGGTCATTATATTGACAGCTTTCTAAATGCTCTCTATTTCTCTCAATAGAACCACCTTCTCCTCCTTTCCCATTTCTCCCTTATCAACTCCACTAACACAGTCATCACTGCTGCCTCACATTAATATAAATGACAATTGTGTTGCATGACATATGCTAGCTTATAATAATACCACTACATTCAAGTGGACTAGAGTTCTTAGGGAATTAGCCCAGTACTTCAGGAAGCTAGAATACTTTCTGGCTGACTGCTCCATTACTAACAATAACTAAAAGAAAGAATATGCTGCCCAGTTTGTCTCATATAATACTGCTAAAATCTGGCTAATTCTGCCAGAATTTAGCAACAAATGCTTAGCACCTGGCAATGCTCCACAACCTCACACATATGAAGAATGGAAGGCAGCAGTCCTGCACTTATATCCTAGCACAAAATAATCTGCACATTATATGCTTAGTAACCTAAAGCATTTAGTCACACAAACATTCTCTGGTGGAATAATGATGCTAGGCCATTTCTTGGACTACTATCATGACTTTCAAGAGATTGCTAGATGGTTCTTAGCTAAAGCTAAGATCTATTGCAATGAGGAATGATGCCTATTCCAGCAGGAGATGCCAACCTTCCTGTCCAAAATCATCAGGCATTTAGCAATAATGCTTGTCAATCAATATCTCAAAGACCCCTATGAAGTAGATCAAGTCTTTGATGCTGCTAAATGGGTACTCAAAGGCACCAACATGTCCACAGACTTAACAAAAATTGCTGCAAGTAGCACTTCCTCTGCTGTCTCTGCTCCTAGCTTCTAGCCATTACAATTAATAAGAAAAAACTCTTGGATACTGCAACTGCCTCTATTGTTAATGCCTTAGCCTATATGGAAGAATAAATGGAAGCTATACTGAGTGCTGGACAGAGCACCAAGCTCAGGTTGCTTTGTCCAGCTAGTGATGGCTGCCATTTCTGTGGTAACACTGACCATACCATGGTCAGAGGCAATTGCATGCACTTAGAAAGCTTTATCCAGAAGGATAAAATCCATCAAAATTCTAAAGGAAAAATTGTTCTGCCAGGTGTTGAAACCTGATTTATAATGCAGCTTCAAATACCAAACAAATCCGAAATTCATCTGGCAGCTATGAATGAGAAATATGGACAGACTAAGTCTGTCCAAGCTGAATACAAGAAGTCTTGTATACCATGGAAGCAGAAGGAAAGGTGGAAAGTGAAAAGTGACTTTTCTGAGTTAGAGGAAGATATTCCTTGACTGCAACAACAGTGGTATGACAAGTACTCAGACATTGTCAATGGCACAAAGGAGAAACTGCCTCCATGGAGGGAGGTTATCATGAGATTAACCTTATAGACAAGTCAAAATGGTGCTGTAAGGGTGACTTCAGAGAGCTGTGGAACTCACACAACTGGCAGAGGGATATCCAAAGTTGTATTAGCAGGAGGTTACAGTGTACAGGGCTAGCTACTCACCTGGCAGAGGGATATCCAAAGAGAATAAGTCTGAGGAGTCCCTATGCCATGATGTGAACACTTCTAGGGCCCCAGAAGCATGGGAATCAACTGTATAGTACACATAAGCCACTGAAAAAGGAGTGTGGGAATAAAGAATGAAAAACTCAGACATTGCCATAGAATGGATTGGTAATGTCCATCAGGTGACTCTGACAAGTCAGGTGGTCAGGAAAAGGTCAGATGACTAGGAAGTAATTGAATGACCTTGAGAACAATGTCAAGTGATCAGAAATGCGAACACAATATGTACAGATACATATCTAAAGAGGAGAAGAAGAGAAAAGGAAGAGGAAAAAGGAAAGGAGAAAAGAGGAAATGGTCCTAGGGATTGTCCCCTTACATCACCCTCCTCTAGGTTGCAGTGCCTCAATGCATGCCATGCTGACTGGAAAAGTGTTGGCAACAGAGTGTACAGTCCTCACACAAGCCTAGAAGTGTCTGGGTGCCAGTTATGGAATTTCTTCATCCAGATAGGAGCCATAATGCCCTCCACTGGTTCCCAGGAAGCATCCTTGTATCCATAGCCCTTCCACTTGACCTAGTACTGGAGCTTGCAATGGAAGATGCAACTATCTAGGATTGCTTCAACCTTATAATGCTCCTCATTGTCCATGATTACTGGTGGTAGCAGGGGATCCACTTGCCAGCCTGGGATATGATTGGCAACTGCTGGGTAGAGTTTGACCACATGGAAGACCAGATAAATCCTGTGCATTGCATGGGGCAAGCTCAGATAGTATGCAAGACAACCCATGCCATGTTTAACCATATATGGGCCTAGGAACTTGTGAGAGAGTTTCTTGGATGGGCATGTGGTTTGAATGTCTTCCGCATCCAGATAGACCTTATCTCCCAGGAGGTATTCCAGTGCTGGGGTCCGGCACTGGTTGTAGTACCAGGCCATGTCATCCTTGGCCTTGGCTAGGACTGCCCTTGCCTCCTCCTGTGCTTCTTTCATGCGATTCATAAACTTGTTAACTGACTCATTCTGTGAGGGACGTTGACATGGTTCAAAGCCCCATATGAAGGTTATGCCCAGTGTTTAGCAAGAAGGAGGTGGTCTGGGTTGCAGAGTGCATATGGTTATTGTACTGGAATTCTGCATCAAGAAGGAGTTCATCCCAGCCATCCTGTCATTCACTGCAGAAGATCCAAAGGTACTGTTCCAACTCTTGGTTGACACACTTTGTCTGGCCATCTGACTGAGAGTAATATGTGGTAGAGGCCTGGAGTTTGATTTCCAGCAGCCAGTACAGCTCTCTAATGAATTCTGTGATGAACTGAGGGCCCTGGATCAGACACAAAGGTGTCAGAAAGGCCATGGAGCTTCCAGACATTCTTGTAGTACATGTTTGCAGCGCCTAGAGCAGAGCAGATGGTAGTGGTAGGGATGAAATTCACTCTCTTCTCAACACTGTCTACAACAATCATAATAGCATTGTAGCCATGCACATCTGGTAGCTCCCATGCTCCACCTGTCTTCAGGAATGGGGAGAGGGTGCAGCTTGCCCATGGGTGCCTGACAGGAGGGCTTGGTCCTGAGGCACATGTCACAGATGCTGATGTAGGTTCCAATATAGCACAACATCTGGGGCCACCAGTAGTTATGCAATACTAGCTCTAGAGTTTTCTAGCATCCAGGATGTCCTGCAATCTTTAAATCATGGTGCTGCTCCACAATCCATCACCTCAGCTCCAGGTCATTTGGCATGTAGATGAATCCCCAAAAGGTCAGAATTTCCTGGTCTAACTGCTACTCTTGACTGTGGGCAGAACAAATCCTCATCTTTAAGCATTGCTGCCACCCTGGCCACCATGTCTTCATGAAGTCCCTTGTGATTTCCCTTCTAAATGTCTGCCAGGATGGATACTTCCTCACCCTGGATCACTAAAGCCTTGAGTGCCTGAATCACAAACAGCTCTGGCCTGAGCAGGACAATATTGTCATTGTCATCCGCTCTAGTCCCATGGTCTGCCTGGCATGACAATGCATCTGGTTTACCCATGCTTCAACCTAGCTTGTGGTGAAGTGTGAGGTCAGAGTTAGCCAGGTAGAGAGACCAGTAGGCCTGTTATCAGTTGAGCTCTTTTGCAGTGTGGAAGTACTCTAGGTTCTTATGATCTGTCCAGACTTCAAACTGATGCTGGGCCCCTTCTAAGAAATGACACAACTCTTCAAAGGAATGGATGGATTGCTAGCATATCCTTATCATGAATCTTGTAATTACACTCCATGCCACTGAGACTCTTGAAGTAGAATGCAGTGGGATGCCACTTCCAATCCTCTTTAGACTGTTGAGAGAGGATGGCTCCAGTTGCAAAGTCTGAGCTGTCCACCTCTATATGGAATGGCAAGTTGTTGTCCAGGGAGATGAGAACTAGTTGGGAGGTCACTGCACATATCAGGGTCTTAAAGGCTATCTGATGAGCATCTATCCACTGCCAAGGCTGGTCCAGGTCAAAGAGAGGGCAGGCATAATGTGAAAAGTCCTTGATGAACTGCTGATAGAAGTTGGTGAATCCTAGGAAGGATTGGACCTCCTTCTTGTTCTGGGATGCCAGCCAGTCTGCCACTCCAGCTACCTTCACTGGGTCCATCTCTGCTGTTCCATGTGAGATGATGAGTCCCAGGTATTCTACTTGGATCTGCTCAAACTCACACTTCTTAGGTTTGAGGTAGAGCTAGTGTTGACAGAGTTGTTTCAGAACCAGGCATACAATGCAGCAATGCTCTTCCAGGGTCTTTGTGAAGATGGGAATATCATTGAGGTACATGCACACCACTGCAATGAGATCACAGAAGATGTCATTCATCATAGTTTAGAACATAGCAAGGCTATTGGTGAGGCTGAAGAACATGATCAGCAGTTCAAACAACTCTCAGTTTTTCTGGAATGCTGCCTTCCACTCATTTCCTTCTTTAATGTGCACATTGCTATAGCCCCAAGTAGACATCTAACTTAGTGAAATACCATGCACCACAGAGATTATTGACAAGCTTGGAGATGAGGAGGAGAGGGTAGTGGTTCTTGATGGTGAGGGCATTCAGCACCTCATAATCCTGTACCAGCCAAAGGAAGCAGTCCTTCTTCTTGATGAAGAAGACAAGGGAGGCCATGGGCAACTTAGAAAGGCAAATCCTACCAGACTCAAGGTTCTCCTGGAGGAAAGCATCAAGCTTGTCCTGCTCCTTTAGCACAAGCAGATAGACCTTGCAGTTTCAGGGCTCTGCATTGGAAACTAACTCAATGGCATGATCCCACTGCTTATGCTCTAAGAGGGAGTCAAAGGAGGTCTTGGAGAATACATCCTCAAAGTCATGGAAGTAGTCTGGTCCAGCATCTTGGAAGGACTTTGACTGCATATTCCAGATAAAGGCCTCTGCCAAATACTGCAACCATGGTCTGACTGGCATGGATCTCAGCAGTGCTTAGCAGTTGAAGTGGTAAGGCCACCAGGATCCAATTGCCTTTGTCAATGATTTCTTCTGGAGTATCAAGCTCTGGAACTCTCTGTAAGCCACTACTGCTAGCCTGTTCCGATTTTGGGTCTTTTCTCTGCTTTGAAGCATCCTTGTAAGGGGCCTCCTTACAAGGCAATGCTAAGGGGAGAGGGTCTAGCAGGTCCAGGTCAGAGTATGGCAAGGGACCCCATTGACAGGCTTGGACCAAGGCTCATTTGTGAGCATGGGCACAACATTCCAACCTGGCTTCCCCTGTGCATGTGAAACACTGTTGTAGACACCAACTCATTCTGACTTCCTCTGCAGACCAGTCAATATCAGGGTTATGCAGACACAGCTAGGTGTAACCTGGAATGATGTCCTGTTTTCCTAGACTAGTAATGGCAAACACTACCTGCTTTGCATGGTTGCAATAGTGGAGGATGCACTTTGTTATATACTGGATAGAGCCAGCTTTGTTGAGGGTACTGTCAATGTTGTATACAGGAATGGGTCAGATCAGTGGTTAGGTGGTCAGCTGATGCTGTTTGACAAATGCAGTGTCCATGAAGAGTCCAGTGGCCTGTGTATGCTGCGTGCCTGTAGTCTCTATCTCTACCTCCAAAGAGAGAGAGGTAATTGATGGAGTGGAGGCCACTGTGTACTTGCATAGGAGGCAGTGTTCCTATTTTGGAATGCATACTTGGAGAGGGGAAGGAGCTTCAGTGGGTGTAAGAGGAAGAAGGAGTAGTCTGGCTGTGGAGGGCTCAACTGGTTTGCATGTAGAAGAATCAAGAACAGGAGTTGTATTTGAAGATTCTATGGACAAACATGCAAAATAGTTGGAGCTAGGCAGTGGAGGCATACAGTCCATCCACTGCAGCACTGAAAATCCTCTGGTGCATCCTCCTCAGCACCTTCTGGTGTGCTATCCATCACCTCCAAAGAGGGTACCCCTGCAGCATCCTTTGTGGCCAGGAGCTCCATGATGAGCATGTCTCATTTGCTGGCAGACAGGTAACACACATTGAGCCTATCTGAGCAGCTGCGAGCCCAATGACCAGACTTGCCACAATGGTGGCACACAGGAGTCCCTTCCTCCTAGCAGCATTGATGTCCATGAGCACTCCCATGGAGATCTTTGCTAGTGGAGCTACTACTGGAGTCCAAGGTGCTGGACCTTATACAGCGGGGGCAGCTGCAGGTGCAGGTAACAGGGCCAGTGCCTAGCAGACAGAAGGTATAGCAGGGGGAGCTTGCAGCATTGATGAACATGACCAAAAGGTGTGAAATGCTTTGAACTGTTAGTTAGCATGGGCATTTTGATCCACTAGATGTGCTATTGCAATCCAGCTCTCTATGTCCTCATTCCAGGAGCATCCATCTACCATGCTATCAATCTGCTTATGAATTGATGGGTCAAGTCCACCCCAGAAGTGGAGAACTAGCTGCACAGGCTGAGAAACTCCAAACAATGAACTAGCCATTTGAACCCATTAATATATGCATCAAGAATGCAGCCCTGCTGGTGGGTAATAGGTGCCCTCTTATGTGAGGGCAGCACATTGTGCCTTGTCAGGGTGCATGAACTTGGAGAGGAACCAAGATTCAAAAGCAGCCCAGTCAGGAAACATGCTGGTGTCATCCTCCAGGATCTCCTTTGCCAAGTTAGTAGCCATGGCCTGCATTCATGTATGACAATGCCCACTTGATGGTCCACACCAGATTGCTGAAGGAGGAAGCACGCAAGCTAATATACAGCTTGCAGGCTGTCAAGAATTGGCATCTTTGAGCCTAATTGCCATTGAAGGAAGGGGAAGGAGCAGCCTTAATTGCAGATAAGGTTTTAAGGACAATTATTGTTGTGACAGGGCAGTTGCTGCTGGAAGGACTCCAGCAGTGAAATGATCTGGAGTTGACAATAGGGGAGCATTGGAGAGAGCAGAAGGCTGGAGGTGACCCCTAGTGAAGCAGAGCGCATGGAGAAGATGAGTTCTTCAAGCTGAGCCTGCATAGCAGAGAGTTGATAAGAGAGAGCAAGTTGGATAGTGTTGGAAGTGGAAAGGCCCTGTTATACAGCCTATAACCATGCATAAGCATTGTCCTGAGCAGGG
This sequence comes from Termitomyces sp. MG145, assembly GCA_003313055.1. Classification (NCBI taxonomy): domain Eukaryota; kingdom Fungi; phylum Basidiomycota; class Agaricomycetes; order Agaricales; family Lyophyllaceae; genus Termitomyces; species Termitomyces sp. MG145. The sequence continues at coordinate 20,580 of QGOB01001555.1, forward strand.
ACAGAGGTGCCAGGAGCAGAAGGGAGGTCTGAGGCCAAGGTGGCAGGCATGATAGAGAAGGAACCAAGAGAGAACTGGTGGAGGAGCTAGCAGGCAGGAGTGGGGCCTTGGAGGCAAAAGAGAGACAGACAGGGGAGCACAACTGCTTGAGTGAACCCAGACCAGTTAGGTCAGACTTATTCTGCTGTAAGGGTGACCTCAGAGAGCTGTGGAACTCACACAACTGGCAGAAGGATATCCAAAGTTGTATTAGCAGGTGGCTACAGTGTACAGGGCTAGCTACTCACCTGGTAGAGTGATATCCAAAAAGAATAAGTCTGAGAAGTTCCTATGCCAGGATTTAGACACTTCTGGGGCTCCAGAGCCATAGGAAACAACTGTATAAGTACACATAAGCCACTGAAAAAGGAGTGTGGGAATAAAAGATGAAAAACTCGGACATTGCCAGAGAATGGATTGGTAATGTCCATCAGGTGACTCTGGCAAGTCAGGTGGTCAGGAAAAGGTCAGATGACTAGCAAGTGATCAGATGACCTTGAGAACAATTTCAGGTGATCAGAAATGCAGACACAATATGTACAGATAATATTTAAAGAGAGAAGAAGAGAAAGGAAAGAGGAAAAAGGAAAGGAGAAAAGAGGAAATGGTCCTGGGGATTGTTCCTTTACAAGTACTCATATTTTATGCCACATTGTCTGTGGTCCCTACAGGACCAGTGTAGTACTTGGCTAAAGCAAAATACTGTAGTTCTGAGGCTTGGTAGTTAATCATGCTAAACTGTTCTAAATGAACTGAGTTCTATATTGAAGTATGTAGTAGTTTCCTGACTATAAGTCTGAAAACTAAAGTAGAGGTTTCTTAATGAAATCCAGCCTAAGTGATTCACTTCCTGGGAACCACTGAGCCTTTATCCACTAATTGCCTGTTAATTCTAACCTATTTCTACTCTATTTATACTGTTCTCTTGGGTGCACAGACCATCTTTCCATGTGACTTGAGAATTCTAAAAGTATAGTATTGTATTCCTTTTCCCATTGAATTCCCTTGAAACATTGCCTATTTTCTGTCCATCCACCATGTGCCATCACCAATAAGTCAATTGTTAACCCCTTCCTGCATAGAACACGATAGACTCTTAAAGTATTTCTGGAGTTCTGTTATTTTCATGAAACATTCATGTTCTGATGTGGGAATATAACATTGGTCCTTCCTGCTGCCTGCACCTTCCCAAGACCTGATATTCTGTCCCTTCAACCTATCCCTTCATATTCCATGACTTCTGATGCTTCTGGGGCTTGCTTGACAAGTCCTAGAGTCACCTCATTCTGGAGTTCTTCCACTTCCAGGTAAACATTGGTTCTCCTCTTTACTTCTTTGCCTTATTTCAATGATTTTATATTCCAGACCTTCCTATCTTTTTATTCCATGGAGTAAGATGTCAGATTCCTTGATTATCTCTTGATTAGAGTTATCTGGAAGAGATCTGCTATGTCCACCATTCCAGCAATAATAATCAATATTTAATGCCTATTTTTCGTCCTCCTGCTTGTCAGAATACTCTATTATTTTATTAGCCCTTCAGCAATGTGAATTATTTAGGTGTTCCCATGTTTTTCCAGGTTTCTGGAGAGTTGTCTGCCTGTTATGCCTACAGTTTTCAGCACATAGTATGGTTTGTTTTAACCAGGACTTATGACCTTAGACATAGAGTCATATCACCAGCTCAGAGCAAAAATTGATTGCTATGTGCAGGCCAAGTGGGAACTGTGTGCTGCTGATCAAGCTGCACCATTGTTTTGCATCTCAAAGAAAGATGTGACATTGTGTACAGCATTGAATGGAATACAGCAGAACAAGAACACAGTTAAGGATGTTACACCTTTACCTGATCAAGAGGTTATATGTGAAGATGTTGCATGGGCAAAAGTAAGTTCAATTGACCTCACAGATGCATATGAGCAAGTGAGGATATGTCTGACAGACATATCCAAAACTGCTTTTATGACAATTACTGGAACATATTTCAGTAATATTATGCAGATCATAGACTGGAATGCACCTGTGACATTCCAACAATTGATGACATCCATCATTTGGGACATCATTGGATGCTGGATGCATGTGTATCTAGACAATATATTTGTCTACTCTGACACTATTGAGAAATATGAAAACCACTTAGAAGTAGTCTTTGAAAGACTACACCAGAATAAGTTGTACCTTGAGTGGAAAAAATGTGAGCTGTATGCCAAGCACATAGAGTGCTTTGGTCATGTAATTGGTGATCAGAGGATACACCCCTGATGTCACTAAGCTCAATTGGATCCAGGAATTCCTAGAACCTATAACATCATTCAATGGTTTCTAGGACTAGTAAATTATATCAGCAATCTCTTGCCTGATATATTCACCTACACTGGACTGTTAATGGCAATGACCCAGAATGGGTTGCCATTCCAGTGGCAACCCTTACACCAGCATTGATTCAATTATAACAAAATATGTCTGTAGCAAGATACCAGTTATCAGGCCCATTGATCCCCATAAAGAGGATCCTATATGGCTGATATGTGATGCTTCCAAAATAGGTGTTGAAGCAATGTATGGGCAGGGCCCAACTTGGCAAGCATTTAAGCCTGCTGGATTCATGTTGAAAAAGTTCACAAATGTCCAGTGTAATTCTGTTGTGCATGAACTTGAGACATTAGCTATCTTAGAAGCTCTTCTCAAATGGGAAGACAAGCTTCCAGGCTACAAGATCCATGTAATCACAGATCATAAAGCACTTGAGTTTTTCAAAACTCAGCAGATGCTTACAGTGAGTGAGTGATGTTGGATGGACTATCTGTTCAAATTGAACATTGACATAACCTATGTCAAGGAGGAGCTCAATAAGGTAGTTGACTGCTTATAACTCAGTCATCATAGCAAGCAACTGCAAGCATGTGCAGACCAGAACCTGGTCAGCTCTGAGCAACTACATGATGGAGAGGAGCCTTGCAATCATGAAGCTCAAGTGCTGGAAGCTGGTCAGGAGGATGAGACACCAAGGACATCGATGGTCAGCTAGGAAAAGCATTGGCCTCTCCAGAAATGTTACTGTGTCCTTAGAAAGTCAAAAATGCAAAATGGCATTGTCAGTTGAGTTGCAGGGTATGGTAAGGACACCCTGTTCAGCAAGATCCTCAAATGGCCAGAAGACTATAAAGCCTTCCAGGTGTCAAAGAGTTCAATTTGGACAAAGAACTTAAATTGACTCAAGGTCTTATGTGTCTTCAAAACTAGGCCCTGGTTACTCAGCCATTAAACCAAGCTCATACACTGTTGGGACACTTTGGTGCGCAATGAATGACAAAATTTCTCTATTGATGGTATTGGTGGCCCACTATAGTGGCAGACACACAGGTTTCTTACAATTCCTGCAAGACATGTCAGCAATCAAAGGAGGTAAATCACAAGCCAGCAAAAAAACTACATTCTCTGCTTATACTGGTAAAACCCCATAGTGTTGGCCAAATACTAAGGTCCATAGTATGGCCAGACCAACAAGATTGGGTTGACTGGCTTGACATGACAGAGTTTGCAATAAATGCAAACATGTCAGAGACAACCAAGTTTGCACCATTCAAGCTGAATAGGAGCTACATGCTATCTATGCTAAAGGAGATCAAGTCTGACTCCATGATACTAAAAGGTATGAAAGACTTTGCAACACTGGCCGCATCCCCCCACACCTTATCCTATGTCGACGAGTCTGCACTTCCCAACAAGGAAACAACCAGACTCAGCAAGGCACCCTCCTCCTCTGGCACCCAACTTCATCCTCAACAGACCCCCCCATCTCAACCTCAGAGGCAACCATGGGAATAGACCCCCTCCCTGCAAACCCTGCCCTGGAGCTCCAGCACCCCTACACCCTCCTCCTGGTCAGACCTATCTCCCCTTCCATGCAGGACTGCCATGCTCCCCCTTTCCCCCTGGACCTCCACCTTCCCCTGGACCACCACCAAGCAATCATGGGCCATGAGGACCACTCTCCTAGGAGCACCTCCATCCCCCAGAACATCTCTGCACCCTCAGTGGGCCTCCAGACCTGCTCCAGGAAGCAACGACCCTCCACTCAGTGGAGGATCCCCAGACAGCAGACCCTCAGGTGGATGGGGCCCAGCTATGAGTGCCTTCCCCCCCAATGGCCCGGTAGCAACAACTTCTACTATTATTACAATGCCGGTCCCACACAAAATCAAAATGCTCTGGACAACACCTGTGATGCACTGGCATGGAAAGGGAAGCTCAACATACAGAAGCTGGAACCTTTCACAGGCTGCAATCCCTGCAAGTGGCACACTTATCTCACACAGTGCCTCACCATGTTTCAGGCAAAACCAGTCAAATTCTAGCTTGAGAACTCCAGGGTTGCATTTGCAGCCTCATACCTCCAGGGCATTGCCTACAATCACTACACTGCCCTACTATGGTACGACTCCACCAACCCCATCCTCTCCAACTGGCAGGCCTTTGTCCAGGAGTTCTCCAGCAAATTTGGCATCTCTGAAACTATGGTGGAAGCAAAGGAGACACTCATCAACCTCTGGATGCACTCAAAGAATGCTTCACTAGTTTCATTGTCTGGTTTGAGCGGGAAGCCTATGAAACAGGCTGGAACTACAATGCCCTTCAGTTTGCTCTCCGCCATGCCCTACCCCAATGCATCAAAGATGTCCTCCACATCGCTCCCAAACAGACCCCATATGATGGGTACAAAGCACTTGTCACTCATGTCAACCAGTGGTATTGGGAAGACCAAAGTGAGTCCACAGCCCTCCAGAACAGTTGGAACCCCGCAAGCAACCCTTCTAGGCAACCCTGGGGGACACATGCAGGATTGCCCACTAGTGCCACCCCCGCTCCTCACCTTGATCCAGGCCAGGGACCTGTCATGACCCCGCCATCTCTGGACCCTCCTACGCTGCCCCAACTCTGGCACACACCTCCCCCGCACCCCCCAGCACACCTCCAGGGCCACCGACGACCCCACAACACTGCATCGGCAACACTCATGGGCCATCTCTGGACAAACCCCCAGGCATCACCGAACTCCGGCATCTCAGCAGACACATCACCCTGAAGCTTCTCTGTCACCGGGCACATCCAGACCCCCGGCATCCTGGCCATCACATAACATTCTGCAACATTCCTCCCACGAACCGTTGGCACATCACCGGGCCAGCTGCTTCTGTGGCATTGACGGATGCCACCACCACGTACTATAACCACTGACCTGCCCAACGCAAGACCACCGCAACCTGCACCAACATGCCCCGACAACTGTCACAACCCTGGGGCTGAGAACCTGCCCCAGGACCTAACTGGAGGACAATAAGATGCTATGGTCCCAGGCCAGGACCCTGCCAGGTACTTAGCAGAAGGGTAGTACATAAACCATGGAGTAGCATACAAGTCGAGTAGTCTTGATATTAACCATAGTTCTCTGTATTTTCCATACTCTCTGTCTCTGTCTCAATCTCAATCTATTCTTGTGCCTCTCTTCTCTCTCTCTCTCGTCTCGTCTCTCGTCTTTTGGCTCTGTGCCTCATGTTTCTGTTCCGTGACTTATATCTCTGTTCCGTATCTCTCCTCCATTTCTCTATCTACTGTTCCATATCTCTTCCTCTCTATTTCTAC